>JAIGNY010004178.1:0-15000 GCA_020152595.1 Chiridota heheva | reverse complement strand
TTGTAATACGAATTATTATTGTCGGCGAGTCGGAGTTGTCACTTAATGTACTCCCCGCACAACTCTGCTGGAATTCACGGTACAATACACATCCGTTAATGTGATTGGTAGGCACAGTGAATGTGATTGGACACTTTCATTGAAGTTCTTCGAGCGTGCAGAAAGTTCACCAGTTTTGCACGTTATTGCATCTCTGAAGAGCGCATTTCTCTCATGAATAAGACATAAGTTCATATAATGATTAAAAATCTTACCTTCCTGTTGATTCCGATTGTGTAATTTAAAATTATTTTTTGCTGCAGAGCGTAGTAGTGGTCCACTCACAGAGCACAGCATACGTTAGTAGGATATACGCGACGACTACACCAAAAGCCTACTGTCAGTCTGTATCACGTCATACATGTTCGTGAAGAAACGTATGCGTAATAGGTTTCGATGTTGTTAGTTTTTTATGTCCAGTCTCTATAGAGTTCATTACTGGTGTTTAGATTAGATCTAGAGTTTGTTACTTGGGAAGAAGATTCCTTCTTTTAAAGGTATTTCCGTAGTGAGCGAAAACCTTTTTTTTTTTTTTTTTTTTTTTTTTTTTGAAGGGAGGGGGCCTAGGCCCCCAGGCCCCCACCCCTCTGGCTACGCGCTTGTGTCAATCACGCTGTTTCTTCCCTTATATCCCTCCCAAACCAAGAACATTATTTACATCGTAAAAATCCCAGAAAATTAAGTTTGCACCAACAACCTGAAAACACAGTGAGTCCGTGCATGTTTTCAGTTAAGAGTAACCAAAAATAGTTCCCACACTCATGTCGGGGATAGTTATTTTATCCAATGGTAGCAACTAAATGTTATCTAACAATGATTTGTGGTTTTTCCTCTCACCCATTCTTTATTTTGGCCATCCCACCCCCCACACACTTTCGGCAGACAAATCCTGCCCATGATATTTCTGGCAATGTTAAAGCATTGTATGTGTATATTTTTTTGGCATGCAGAATATTACTTCCGGCATATTTAATACAGTCACCAATCTCAAATAACTTCCGGATAATTATTATATATTATGCAGGGTCATAACTCTGGGGGCAAGAAGTGGAAGATGTTTCCCTACTTTTCAGCAGGGGCGGATTCAGGATAAAATGTCAGGGGGGGGGGCAAGCCAAAGCAAAGAAGATGATGTGATAACATGTTTTATGAGCAGCTTTGTCGCGATTAATAGAATATATTGGGACAGGGGTGCGGGGGGAGGAGGCAGCGTGATAATTGCACGTCATATGAGCGGGGAGCAGAGAGAAAGAAAGGTTTTCTTTCGATTGAAAAATTATTGATACAAAATTGAAGGAAATTGTGGTAAACCCATTGGGGTTTTTGGTCAGATTTGGCAACATTTCTCGATAATTGATAAAAATTTACCGAAAATCGACAAATATTTGCCCCCAAATTGAAGGAAATATTCCGAAAATTGCAGAAAATGGCACGAAAATGAAAGAAATTTTCCAGAACTGTAAAGATTGTAGGAAGTTTTGCGAAAATCGAAGAAAACTTTCTTCAAGATGAAGAAAATTTTCCCACAATTGAAGAGATTGGCACGAGAATGACAAAATATCCCCAAAATTGAAAGAGAAATTCCCAAACAATGGAGGAATATCCCAAAAAATGAAGAAAACTTACTGAAAATCGATGAAAGTTTCCCAAGATGAAGGAAATTTTTCGAAAATTGAAGAAAATTCGCAAGAATAAAAGAAATTTCCCCAAAATTGAACAAAATGTCACGAGAATGAAAGACATTTTCTCCAAAATGAAAGAAATATCCAAACAATGAAGGAAATTTCTCAAAAATGGAAGAAAACTCACTGAAAATCGAAAAACAATTTGATGAATTTTCCCAAACATTGAAGGAAATTTTTCAAAAATTGAAGAAAATTAACCGAAAATCGAAAAACAATCGCCTCAAATTGAAGGAAATTTTTCCGAAAAATGCACGAGAATAAAGCCAAATTCTCAAAGATTGAAAGAGAATTCACAATGAAATTTTCCGAAACTAAGAAAATTTACATAAACCGTGACTAAGAAGTATCTTATGGTAGATAAAAAGTATCATTGGAAAGAAACCTCGGGTTAAGTGGAGAGAGGAAGAGGGAAGTGAGGGAGGGGGGGGGGGGGGGAGGAGGGGAGGGGGTGTCTTTTCAGCAAATTTGTAAAACTTTCGTACATTTTGGGGGAAATTTGCCTGCTGCCCCCACTTTTATTTTACAAAAGGCCATGTGTCTCCCTCCCACGCACACAACCTTTCCAAATGAGAATTGAGGCCCTTTATAGAACGGTTATGTTCAAAACAAGGAACTATCAGAAAATCAGTAGGTTATCAGAACTATTGTCCCAATTCGACCAGTTATAAAAGCTTCCAAAATAAAGAATTAACATCACCCCACGCAGCTCCTCTCCCCTCCCCCATAAATATATTGGCCTGTGGTTATCCCTTCCATTGCGAAAATGAAAATGATTCCCGTTACCATTCCTGTTACCAGGTTTCACCTGTTCACTCTTCCCTCTGATGTCTCCTACTTTTCATAAATAGCATTCCCTATTAGTATAGTCCAACCACGTAATCGAACATTTTGAGGCCGGGGCCTGGGCTGTGAGACAAACTTTAAAGACCTGTCTATCATGTACAAAGGGGTATATAAAAAGTTACCTCAAGTGGTCCTCAGGGTTTTCACACCGATTTATCAAACTTTTGAAACTATCATACATTTACAAAAAAATTATTGTAAATTTATTTTCAAAATCAAAATTATATTCAAGGTGCATGGTGCATGATTTAAAGATTACGTTCACTCCCATTATGTGTTTAAATGTAGTGTAGGAAACCAGTCTACCTACTGTGGTGTAGCGGTTATCATACATGTCTACAGACCACGAGGCCCTGGGTTCAACCCTGGGTTGGGTAGACACGCCAGTGCACTACAACTAATTATCAAATGCCGTGGACATTGACTTGGTATGTCCGTACGTCGTGCCTGTGTTCTCGTCCGGGTCGTATTAAGCGTTTCATGATAGCGTTGTTACTATCATAACTAAATACGCAGGTGACGACCCCGTCATTGTAATTGTGTGTTCACTCGTCAGTTACTGGCGCGTGTCTTCATAAAAAAAGTTGCGTAATTCAGTAATGGATTTTCAGTTTTTCTTATATGATAGAGACAATTTTAGAAACAAAGGTGAAATAAGTATCTTAATATCTTATTCTGTTTAGAAGTTATGAGATTTTGAAGATTTTTTATTTTCAAATTGGAAAAAACGTGGTACATTGGCAAGATCTGTGATAACATATTGATAATTTCATTTAGAGTGTCTTTCGATTTTCCTTAAAAATGACTTGGATTTTTTTCTTATTGAAATTGTGATATACCTGAAAAAATACGAAAATGTATTTTTGTCATTTATATATTTCACTCTATCTTTATAATTAACCAAAAAAAGCTAGTTTGAAAACGTAAAAAATGTGGATTAGATATATAAAGAAATACATAAGAATTGTGCCTCTGTGACATCATCAAGCTGAAGGTCATGTACCAGTATACTGTACAAGGCATTTTAACAAGAATTTTCTACTTTTTGAATTGTTATAACTTTTAACCGGAATAACATATTAACATAATCTTGTCACCACTTTTGTTTTATCATTTTCTCTATCATATATGAGAAAACAAAAATCCATGGGAATATTCCTTTAAGAGGAAAGCAAAAACAGATTCGAGATACTAGTAATTAATGTCAGGGTGCATATTATTAATGTATCAGACCATGGCCATACGGGACCATCTTACTCAGGAGAAAACAGGGGAGGAGGGGGGGGAGGGGGTGACTTTTGCCCGAATCGGAAGTTTATTACGAAGGAAGCCTTCGCAATGAATCTGTGAATATGCAATTATTCTTGAGTAGAGTTTTTGATTTTGTGTGTGAAGGGTAGGGGGTGGGGGAACCATGGGAAAACATTCAGGACAATTTCCTTTATTTTTGGGTAAGTTTTTTCGAACATTTTGTTCATTTGGGCAGGTTTTTCGATTTTGGGAAAGTTTTTGCGAACCTTTTACCAATTTTTCCGAACATTTCTTTCCATTTCTGGGCAGTTTTTCGATTTTCGATAAAATTTCTTTAACTACCTATCGGGAAATCTAGCCGAGTCCGATAAGTCACTGATCTAAAAAGCAAATTTGACATCTCTGCCTGACTATGTAAGATAGGTGCCTGCAAGTATCATATTGTCATCATCATGACCCAGATATGTAGCAGTGTCGGACATGATTATCTGCCCGACTAAAATTGGTATCCAGCCGACTGGGGTAAATGATAGAGGAGGGCGGGGGAGGCGGGGCTCCCGCGTTTTGATTACGTTTTAAGAATTTGACATTTTCAATTCAGGGAGCCCTATACTATGCTATGCTTTCTCCGTGGGATATGTCTTCGGCGGCGCAAGGAATCACTTTGTTTTTTATTAAATACAAATAAAAGATAAAAAACTTTACACTTAAACAGGTATAAAATATTTTACACTGAGAATAAGAATAAGGGTAAGATCTTGGTGCGGCGACAAGAAGGTGAACATTTTATGTTCTTTCTCAATGCTGTTATGAGCACATTTTGTGTTGAAGCTCTTGGGAGGCTGGGTAAAGATTGAGTGATGCGAGGGCAAAGATTGGGTGATGCGAGGGCAAAGATTGAGTGATGCGAGGGCAATGATTGAGTGATGCGAGGGCAAAGATTGATTGATGCGAGGGCAAAGATTGAGTGATGCGAGGGCAAAGATTGAGTGATGCGAGGGCAATGATTGAGTGATGCGATGGCAAAGATTGATTGATGCGAGGGCAAAGATTGGGTGATGCGATGGCAAAGATTGATTGATGCGAGGGCAAAGATTGAGTGATGCGAGGGCAATGATTGATTGATGCGAGGGCAAAGATTGAGTGATGCGATGGCAAAGATTGATTGATGCGATGGCAAAGATTGATTGATGCGAGGGCAAAGATTGGGTGATGCGATGGCAAAGATTGATTGATGCGAGGGCAAAGATTGGGTGATGCGAGGGCAATGATTGAGTGATGCGAAGGCAAAGATTGAGTGATGCGAGGGAAAAGATTGAGTGATGCATCTGGCAATATCAGCTTCTACAGTTCTATACATTATCCTGTACCTAACGCATATGCGCGTTATTCATTAACCCTTTATTCATTAACCCTGTTATTTTTGAATTGCTTTAGTACAATATTCATTGCAAATTAATAAAGAATTGTTTTCCTCTTACGTGTGCGCACGGAACTATTTTTAATGGAACGGCTGATCACTTTTGCCTGAAAATTCGCAGAAATTTATACATGTTTGCAGTGGCGTAGCTACACAATTTTGCAGGGGGAAAAAAACATTAAAAAACCCCAAGATGACTGGTATATAACTGAAGTTTAAAAGACAGATCTCTTTCATCAGGATTACCAAAACAATCAAATATACTGAATATCATCTTGTGCAAATGTTCCGACTTTTTAGAAATTTCCGGGTGCAATTACCACGCTGCCTTCTCCTCCATTCCATACTAGCCACACCACTGCATGTTTGTACATGCATGCAAAAACTGAAGTTTCGTGGTGCTGGTGCGTTACTTCCCATATCAGATAATTTACACGTATTACTGAAATAGTCACTACTGTCAGCAACGAAATTTTATAACAATTTACTCCCGCCATGCATATATTATGAAGTAAAACTTGTCGAAAATGATAACACGGTCACATCTGTCCAACATGATTTGTTCAACTATTTTAAAAAGTGAATCAAAAACGCAAAGTTGAAATCTTATTTTTCAATTCTTCTGGTTCTTATTACTTAATCTATATGCCCGAAAAATGTTGCGTTTAGGCTTATGCTGCCCGAATGCGACAGCACCCCTCCCCCTCTCCCTCCTTCCACCCCTCTCTCCTCCCGTCCCGTACGCTTGTGCTTTGGTAAACGTGATGAAAGAGACACAATCTTGGCAATTGGAATCTTTTTGTAACATAAACATGGAACACTATCTTATCATTCTCTGAGGATATCAGGCACAGCCTGCGAATATAATGATTGCTGATATAATGAAGATGACGAAGCTATGATGATGCGTGTGCACTTTAACAACATTATACTTCTACACATGCTATGTAAGCCATCTGGCCAGAGAGAGACTTGTTCAGATGTTCAAAGGCAAGGCTTCTTTTATTGCAACTTAACCTTTGGCTTACATGCAGATTTATTGCTTTTTGGGTACATTGAGAACGAGTATATGTATGGAGCTTAATCTGTCTCAGTCCAAAGTGCAAACACAAATATTTAAACGTATAGAATAATTTTTCAAATGATTGTTGAAGTTTGATCTTTACAAGGACGGTTTATTCTATATCGTATTTTGATATTTATTGCTTATGTAAAACTTTATCTGCTTATTTAATCTTTTTTGATAATTCATGTGACATTTTGTTTCAAAAAATATATAATATTTTTTCATTTACCTGATACTTATAATACTTCTCTACTTTACAAATTTGGAATTGATTGATAAATCCTCAATCTTTGACAGTTTGTTCTAGACTGGTTGCAGACAGCTAAAATTGTAAAAGATGCTTCTATATCGAATTGCAAAACATTTTGGTTACAAGCAGGAAACAGGTCTAGGCACGTGAAATAGATATAGGAAATTGCAAAAAAAGATCCAAAATGCTGTTTTTCTTATGGCCGCCATTTTTCATTTCAAAATGGCTGCCTATATGCACAAATTTTATGTGGACTATCCTGGCTTCTATGCTAGATACAGGACTATTGTGGGTGGCTTAGCTTCTCTTTTCTATGTCAGATGACTTCATAAAAGCAATTCTAGCTGTTTATCATTAATTTCAAAATGGCTGCTATCATGAACTTAAAAATGGCCGCCATTAAAAAAAATCAAATTGGCCGCCATAAAGCTTTTAATAGTGGGCTAGATGAGCCAGAGGGTGTATTGGTACCAAAAAGATTACCAATCACCCTCCACCCCATACATCTAGGGTGGCCATGTAATGACGAAACTGCTCTCTGGACGGTCCAGATGAGTAGCTTTCAATATTTACAGCTGGTTTTGGTTTTCAGGCAATAGGTGTGTGTTATACATGTGCATATGTATTGCGATAAAATGCTGGGTAATACTAACTATGATAATACCGTTTTTGAAATAAATCGCATAACAGTGAATAATAATACTCAATACCGAATGTCATTTTTCCCACCTAGTGCATGTTTATGGCATTAGTTTACCTCCCAAAAAGATGCGCCATGTAGACAGCAATTATGTAGTTTTTCCCCCGAGTATTGAAAATAATCTTAGGAATATTGAAACTCTCTGAGATCATGAATGTATCATTTTCCCTGCTTGAAATAGTTTAAATGTCAAGCAAGTCCCGACTTAAGTTTTTCTTACTATGTCTGAGGGGCAAAAACAAATCGAACTATAATAATCGAACTGGTTCAACATGGTAATCTCACCTAAAAAGAGCCAATCAAAAGTGTTGCTTGGCAGCTTGGGCATGGTATGCCCTGGTGTTCAAAAGTCTTGAAGTGGTTTGAGATAAATCACAATAAAGTAGGATATAGTCAGACCAAAATAACATATTTGTCCAGTGACGGTGCCATTCATCACCACGTCAAGGTCCCTGAAAGTTTTGGGGGCCACACCGGTTTTTTGACGGTTTATTTAACAGGCCATTTTAATACTTGTAGTTCAAAAACTGATTTCCACAAAACTAAATTCTTTATGGCAGCCATTTTGAAATCAAAGATGACCGCAATACTAAACTTGTCTGTATGATACAAACTGTAGGATGTTTTCTTTCATATCAGATCATATGTATATCTATTTTTACACCATCATCTTACTTAAAGCTTATTGTGAAAATATGATTATCATGAAAATATACTCAATATGGCGGCCATTTTGATTTCCCAAATGGCTGCCAACAATAGATTTCCTAGCTTCATATCAAGACTTTTTATATATTTTATTAGATCAACATTTGTACTCTATTTTATATCTTTATCTTACTTAAAACTTGTCGAGAAACTCTGATTTCCATGAAAATATGCTCTATATATTAGAAACAAGATTTTTTAGAAACAGTTTTTTTTTTTTTTGACTCTTATGTACCTAAAATAGATAATAATTAAAATCGTCTCCCAGCTTGTAACACAAATCTTTAGCACATCTCAATTTTTAACCATCTGCAACCAGACTATTCATCCATAATCGATTTTTTGGCTAATTTTCGGAAACAATTCTTCAATTGTCGGGAACTTTAATTTACAGGCAATACTCTTCCATTTTCGGAAATTTTTGTTCCATTTCCAGGAAGTTTTTCGATTTTGGGGAAAGTTCTTTTAATTATTTAGAAATCTAGCTAAGTCGGGCATGATTTCGACAAATCATTGATTTAAACAGTACATTTTACCTCTTTACCTGGCTATATAAGATCGTTGTCTATTTATCATATTGTCAACACCATGCATGTCATGCCGAGACTGGAAGGCATGACCCAGATATCTAGCCGATACTGCCCGACTAAGATTATAAATATTAAAAGGCTATACTCATTTCCCTTATCCAGTTAAATTTTACAGAGGGATGGTGCCAGTGGGCTTAGCAGGGAGCAATATTTAGAAATATTAAAAGGGGTATCCAGCCGACAGGGAGCTGCCGCCCCCAACTCCCCCGCCTCGTATGACCATGTGTGCTAATTGATTAATTCAATGAGTTAATTCAATAAAGAACGTTTATGAACCTTCGTAAAAAAAAAAAACGTTATAACTGAGTAAACTGAAAACAAATTGTACAGTCCAAGAAAGTTGAATTAAAGGTTATAAAGCTTGATTGTAATATTTCTCTGCAGACTTGTAAAATACAAATTGCATTCTCCCCTCACACAAGGCCGTCGAGACATTCACGAGATCCTTGGGCAAACTAACATTTGTGGCTCCTCATATCTCGAAAAAAATGTCTTCAACCAAATGCGCCGATTTTTTCCCTTGTGTCTTGATGGTCATTAATTGTTTGGTCCCCACAAATCTACTCGGGTACATTCAGGGCTTCTGAAGTTGTCCCGGTGCTACATGCCCCTGCTCCCTCCCCCTACCCCTCGCAACATTCAGAAATTGTCAGTTCTTTGAACAAAATTTCTGATGCCAGCTGATCAGTAATCTACAAATAGCATTGTTCGATCTATTGTAAATCTTTACATTCAATATAATTTAATTTCTCTTTGTTTTGGTAGAAATGGCAGAGAGTACAAATTGGTGGAAAGAGGTCCCGTGCCATTTCACTTGGAATCTTGAGGATGGAGCAGATTTAGACTACAAGTCAGTCACTTCTAGCTTAGAAGGAAAGTTAGAAGAGTATGCCGCATCAGGAGATTCACGTAAGGGGGCCTTGCTATTGTTCTATGCATATTTACCGTCGTCAAAGTTAAAAGACAATCACAAACCTCAAAAAGACGAAAGTTTGAGAAGATTAGATGAAGCAGACAAATACATCGAAACCATTGTTGACGAGGTTGAGAAAAGGGCTCACGTAATAGTCGCAGTTGCTAACAGGCTTTGGATTCTAAACAACGGTGAAGTTCTCGGGTCTAGAGATGAACTACTTCTTTCTAAACTGAAAGAAGAATGGAGCAGTTTTGACAAGAAAACCAAAGAGCTGCTTGCTCATATAGATGCCATTGTTGGGTTTGCCCTACTTCGTCTCGGAGGAGGAAACTACGAAGAAGGAGAGAAGTATTACCGAAGGGCGATTAAAGTCTTAATGGATAAGCCAAAATGGTTGTACGATCTTGGGCAACATGTGGGCCGAAAAGCACGTCGCAGGGCAAATAACTCTCGGGAATTTACGGATGACATGAAAGAAGAGCAGGATTTGTACGAAAGAGCCTTGGATATTGATCCATCTGATTCACACGTGCGGTGCTCCCTTGCACAAATACTCTTTAGATTGGGCAATCAGAAAGCTGCGGAGGCAGAGTTTGATAAAGCAGATGAGAGCTTATTCGCAGTCATCCTCGAAAAAGGAAGGTTTTACCGAAAAATGGGACAAAATGACAAAGCCCTCGAAATCCTTTTGAAAGGAGAAGCTTTTAGTCATCCTACATCGGAACTGTTTTTCCAGATCTCCCTTATCTTTTCGTCCAAAGCGCACGAATCATTCAAACGAGGAGATAATGTGTCTCGTGAAGGGTTTTTGAAAGAGGAATTAAAATACATTGAGCAATGTTTGGAAGAGAAACCCAGCCGTGTCACAGTTGCTATCAATAAAGCAAAAGTCCTTGAGAATCTGCGACGGAATTCAGAGGCCGATGAGCTCTGGCAGGATTTATTGACCCGTGAAGACCTCAGTTGCTACAATAGCCTGGAGATAAAATGTGAATATGCTCATCGTCTATTCCTTCGAAACAGTTATAAAATGACCCAAGAAGCCGCTAATGTGTGCAATGAGCTCATTGATGAAGCAATTGAACACTGTACGCAAATAGACAGGGCTGGGAACATGATATTTGATGATGAATGCAAAAGGTCAGTGAGGATGGCCCAACAGAAGTTAATGGCATTCTACACCGGGAATCGAGTGAAACGAAGAGAACTTAAACAACAATTATCTAAATTTGGGTTGTGAATGCCAAAAATGTTCTTCTTTATAACTCCTATCATTCAACTAAGAGATGTATAAATATTTTTTTTAGTTTTCTCTTGCTTGGAGGGTACAAAAGCTGAGTCTTGCAGGAAAATAATTTTGGAATATGAATTTCAAGTTGAACTACTACATAATTTTCCAACCTTTTCTGCCAAATTTATTTCAAAATAATCACAGAATGTCAGAAGAAGACGAAGATTTAACACATTTTTCTATTTTTAGCAATTTCTTTCCGAGGCAGTGCATTTTTATCACTGCCCTTTATTGCTAGATTATGTTAATATATATATATAGCTTATATTTGTTATTGGAATGTCCTACATATGAAGATTTTCGGAAGATGTACCTCCAACGGCTACATTGTCTTCCATCGCAGATACATTTTAAGGTTATTTTGCAGCCCACTGATAAAATATTTGCAATAAATTTTGCAAACCTCCAACATAACACTTTAAATAAACGACAAAACAATACTGACTCTACTGCATGAGTTGTCCCGTGACGTAACATAAGTGTTTGCATATTCTTCTTCATTAACATGTACAACTTCTAAGAATTACTCGCTTTTTGTGTATATTTGAAATTGATGCTTTGTTTTTTATTTTATGTTTTGCAAAGGCTGGTGGCCTAAGCTAAGAAATGAATAATACTGAACAATGCTCGGCAGCTCGGTGAGCCACTTGACCAAAGACTGAAAGAGTTCTCACAGATTGATGTTCGTCGTTTTAACTTTTCGCAAAGAGTTGTTAATGAGGGCATGATGAAATTATACAATTTCCATACCTGCGGTATAAATATTCAACAAAAATATCAATAGACTAGCAGTCAGGGACGAATCCAGGATTAAAAAATATTAAAAAAATACATGTACAATTTCTAAGAATTACTCTCTTTTTGAGTATATTTAAAATTAATGCTTTGTTTTTGATGTTATGTTTTGCAAAGGTTGGTGGCCTAAGCTTAGAAATGAATAATAATACTGAACAAAGCCCGGCGAGCCACTTGACCAAAGACTGAAAGAGTTCTCACGAATTGATGTTCGGCGTTTTAGTTTTTCGCAAAGAGTTGTTATTGAGGGCATGATGAGTGGAATGGTTTGCCCGAATGGGTGGTTAGCTCCAATTCTGTTCACAATTTCAGTGATAAGTTCTTTACATACTCTGGGCGTCTGTGATTGAAAAAACAACAGCTGTATTTTCTTTTATGGATGGTAGTGGTGTTAGTTTGTGCTTGTTATGTGGTGACTAACCCTAAGTTAGCCTGTCATCTTGCTGTGCTAAGTTAAGTTATGTTGTATTTTGATTTTTACTGCTTATTATCCATTTTGTTCAGTGTTTCGATTTAGAAATAAAATAATAATTGAATGAAAATAAATAAGCATACAAACTGAAAAAGCATCATGCTTAATGCAAAGAACAATTTGTTTAAAAAATGGTACGAAAACCTGTGTTGACGCCAGACGACCACGATTTTGGGCCCGTTCCCGATTTTCTGTTTTGCGTGTTGGGTCCCGGGGAGCGCTTCATGCGAAAAGTGGTAGGGGTGTGCAGGTGACCAATCCGCATTATGACAGTTTTTAATAACGGCAGTATACGAAATTATACAATTTCAATACCTAAAGTATGAATATTCAACAATAATATCAATAAACCAGCAGTCAGGGACGGATCCGGGATTAAAAAGACACATGTAAAAGTTCTAAGAATTACTCGCTTTTTGAGTATGTTTAAAATTATTGCTTTGTTTTTGATTTTATGTTTTGCAAAAGCTGGTGGCCTCATCTCAGAAATAAATAATACTGAAGAATGCTCGGCAGCTCGTTGAGCCATTTGACCAAAGACTGAAAGAGTTCTCACGAATTGATGTTCGGCGTTTTAGCTTTTCGCAAAGAGTTGTTAATGAGTGGAATGGTTTGCTCGAGTAGGTGGTTAGCTCCAATTCTGTTCACAATTTCAGTGATAAGTTCTTTACGTACTCTGGGCGTCTTTGATTGAAAAAAAACAACAGCTGTATTTTCTCTCATGGATGGTGGTGGTGTTAGTTTGTGCTTGTTATGTGGTGACTAACCCTAAGTTAGCCTGTCATCTTGCTATGCTAAGTTAAGTTATGTTGTATTTTGATTTTTACTGCTTATTATCCATTTTGTTCAGTGTTTTGATTTAGAAATAAAATAATAATTGAATGAAAATAAACAAGCATACAAACTGAAAAAGCAGTATGCATTATGCAAAGAACAATTTGTTTAAAAAATGGTACGAAAACCTGTGTTGACGCCAGAGACCACGATTTTGGGCCCGTCCCCGATTTTCTGTTTTGCGTGTTGGGTCCCGGGGAGCGCTTTATGCGAAAAGTGGTAAGAGTGTGGAGGTCACCAACCCGCAGTATGGCAGTTTTTAGTAACGGCAGTATACGAAATTATACAATTATAATACCTGCAGTATAAACATTCAACCATGATATCAATGGACTAGCAGTCAGGGACGAATCAAGGATTAAAAAACAAACAAACACATTTGAATGCATCTTCAAATATTTGCTTCATGACTAATTTTGTTTTTAAATGTTGATCGCTCCCTACCCCAACGGCTGTCAATTCATCTACCTTTTGGATTTAGTCATTCCAATGGCAAAACTAGCTAGATCTGTATATTAATCGGTTGTCGCTTTAAAATGTGTTTACTTAGAGCTCCCCCACCCTCGTCCGCCCCATCCGGCTCTATCTTGGACGCTGTGTGGAGGTGCTGCGTTAAACATACCGTTCGTGTTTAATCTCCGAAAAATATTGTACACATTATGAAACGATAATAATGCTCTAAAATATCAACATAGGAAAATATACAGTAAAGTGATTTTTCTGCAATCTAAAAATCGAATAGGCCTACTTCCTTTATCTGTCATATGGAATTTTCCTAAACTCTTATTTACTTACTTCCTTGATGTGTTTTAGTTATATAGCGCAGAATGTTCTCTGCACTTTACAGAACAAAACAAAACTCCATTCACAAATAATCCAACAATAAGGTAAAAACATGAAAATAAAAGAGACGAACACAAAACGCGTACTGAACATCGAGGAAGTGTTTCTTGAAGAGAAATTTTTTATGTGTCTTTTTAACACAGCAATGGTAGAACTGTTTCCGATTTTAAAGGGTAATTCATTCCATAGTGGTGAGCCGGCATGATATAAAACTTGGTTCCCAACTTTCTTTTTTGAAGTGAAAGTTACTAGTTTGAGTTTGTCAGTTGAGGATCTCAAAGGTCGAGTAAATATATATATATATATATATATATATATATATATATATATATATATATATATATATATATATATATATATATATATATATATATATATATATATATATATATATATATATATATATATATATATATATATATATATATATATATATATATATATATATATATATATATATATATATATATATATATATATATATATATATATATATATATATATATATATATATATATATACACATATATGTATATATATATATATATATATATATATATATATATATATATATATATATATACATATATATATATATATATATATATATATATATATATATATATATATATATATATATATATATATATATATATATATATATATATATATATATATATATATATATATATATATATATATATATATATATATATATATATATATATATATATATATATATATATATATATATATATATATATATATATATATATATACATATATATATATATATATATATATATATATATATATATATATATATATATATATATATATATATATATATATATATATATATATATATATATATATATATATATATATATATATATATATATATATATATATATATATATATATATATATATATATATATATATATATATATATATATATATATATATATAACAGGGTGGCCTAGAACTTGGCCCTTTCTCCAAGTGTCAAAATTCCCATAAAAATGAGAAAATCTTATTTTTGCATACAATCCACTGTACTGTAGGGAAATGCTTCTCATTATCTGAGGGACTTCTTCCAGTAGTTTTTAAGGTGAAAGAACATTTGTTTTTTATCTTGTGGATTCTAAAAGATATGATAAAACGACAAAGAAAAAAACAGGAAAGTAACACTCATATGTTCTTGATTTCTTCTTTTATTAGTACACACTTGTTAAAAGATACAGAGGAAAGTACAACAAAATCTTATAGAAGTATGATAATAAAGAAAAGATTCC
>JAIGNY010004172.1:0-26959 GCA_020152595.1 Chiridota heheva | reverse complement strand
CTCTACCTTCGCGGTTATTGAAACAACATCTATATGTTTTACTGCCTGCAATTACCTCAATTGTGAACGCATCACTTGTGGAAGGCTCTGTACCAGCATCAATGAAATGTGCTATCATTAAGCCTTTGCTTAAAAAAAGTACTCTGGACAAAAACATCCTCAAAAACTATCGCCTAGTTAGCAACCTCACTTTCATCTCTAAGGTACTTGAGCGTGTAGTTGCGAAACAACTAAATGAGTATATGCCAAAACATCGACTGCATGAACCATTACAATCTGCATATAAACAGTTTCATAGTACAGAAACCGCTCTGATTAAGGTCCACAATGACATCCTGTGGGCTATGGAGAGGAGAGGTGTGACCATTCTGTTGCTGCTGGACTTAAGTAGTGCGTTCGATACAATAGATCAAAGCATACTAATTGCTCGACTTCATGATATCATCGGTGTGGATGGTACAGCATTGAACTGGTTCCGATCATACTTGTCAGATAGATCACAGCGAGTCTACATAAATGGAGCTTTTTCAGCCTCACACCTCCTACGCTACGGGGTGCCACAAGGGTCAGTGCTTGGCCACCGTTGTTCCTTATCTATACACTTCCCATTGGTCCCATAATCCACAAGTACGGTATGGAAATGCATATGTATGCGGATGATACACAAATCTATGTATCTGTGTGTCCAACATCTGCTCATGGTGTTCAGCGTGCCATCTCCACTCTTGAAAAATGTGTTGATGATGTAAAGAAGTGGATGGAAACAAATTTCTTGAAGCTCAATGCTGCCAAGACTGAAGTCTTAGTGTTTGGTTTCAGAGCTCAACTCACCAAATTCAACCTCACCTCTGTCAATATTGCTGGTGCCAGTGTACCTGTGAAGTCTGACCCTGTTAAAAATCTTGGAGTCGTGTTTGACCGTAGTATGACCATGAATGCGCAAGCTGCAAGCATCTCAAAAAGTGCTTATTACCAACTCATTAACATTGGTCGTGCTCGTAAAATGCTTACTACAGAAGCCACCAAACTTGCCGTGCATACCCTTCTTACTTTCAGGCTGGACTACTGCAATAGTTTGTTAACTGGTATAAGTGACATCGTCCTAAAGCGTCTTCAGAATATTCAGCGCACTTCAGCTCGCCTTATCACCAGAAAACGCAAATATTACCATGTTACAGCTGATCTGATAGATCTACACTGGCTTCCCATTCGGCAACGAACTGATTTTAAAATCCTTGTCCTTGTGTACAAATCCATTCATTAACAAAGTCCCAGATACATCTCCAACATGCTTCAAATTCAAACTGTTTTTAAACAGCTTCGATCTACATCTACATCAGCACCCAGATTTATTGAACTTCGTACTCAACATACAACATTTGCTGATAGATCGTTTTCATGTTATGCTCCTCGCACCTGGAACTTCCTGCCTGACCACATCAAGCTTGCCAATTCCTTTGCTATATTAAAAAAACGGTCATCTTTTTCAAGATGCCTACCATCGCTAACTGTTTTTTTTCTTTCTTTTTTCTTGCGAAGTTGTGCTTAACTACTTGTAAGCGCCTTAGTACAGAACTGTGTTGGTGTTTGGCGCTATATAAATGTGACTGATTGATTGATTGATTGATTTAAAAATGAAAAGTGCCTGTCAAAAGGTGCGAGAAGTGGCATAATGTGCGCACGTTTTTAATATTACAAAAGTTCCCTTTTCAAAATAAAATGCTTCTTAATTATTGACTCATTAGAAGAAAAATGACGACTTTTGTTAGTCCCGTGAACGTGGGAATGTGTTCCTATTGGTAAAGTTCTTCTTTCTAAAAATGAAGTGCCCCTTTTACTTCAGTTTATTATCTACAGATAGGGGCGAATATATGCATATGATTTGGACATTTCCCCTAGCAAGTCGTGCCCCCACTTTTCTTCTCGAAAGTTTCCTACAACCCTGGATCCCACCCATATGGGATATTGATCAGATGACGTCAGAGGTCTGTTAGAAATATGGTGCTACCTACGTAAGGCAGATTTGACGCAGTTGCAGACATTTAGCTTTTGATTATATCAATTCTCTGTGGCAGCGCTCATCCAAATAAAATATTATTTGTTCAAATTGTTTTAAAACGACTAAAAAGGATCGCATAAAACAAAGAAAATATAAAGCATTTGCACAATCAGGGGCGTAGCCAAAGTGGTGTGGGGTGGGAATGGGCATAAATGGGCGCTGTCTAAGTTCAAGAAATGTAGCAATACTTTAATAAACATCATCGTAACGTATGTATTTTATCTTCAAATCATTTTATTTTTATACTAAAGAAATATCTAGGACTAATAATTTTTAATTCTAATTGGAACTTGAAGTAAACTAAAAACTAATCATCTTTTTTGTTAATCTTTTTATCTAATAGCCCGCAAATCTTTCCCTTTGAGCCGAACAATTGCGTTTAACTTAAAGCTTAGATATGTCTATATCTTCTATGATATGTCCATATCTTCTATGATAGCGTATGCATACACTTTTGCATCATCTTCATGAAATCTTGTTCCGGAAACATTTAAATTTTACAGGACGTTTTACATGAAAACGACTGGATAGAGAGCCTACTGTAAAGGTTCACGTTTCACTCTCAATTTGTAAATAATTGTACGGAAATGCTTTCTTGTAAGCCAAACGAATGCGTTTGAAGTATTGGTGCTTAGACACTTCTATCTCGAAGTTTGAGTATACACAAAAAGGCAAATAGAACTGTAAAGATCTTTGATATAATCTTGTTCCGGAGACATCAGATGGTGCAGATATATAGTACGTTTTACATGAAAACGACTGAATAGAGAGTCTAAAGTAGAAAATCCACGTCTTACCCTCAGTTTCTAAAAATGTTATTAGGGTGTTGGATTAGCTATTGATTAAACGTTCTTACTGACTGTTGATAAATCAAAATAACTTTTCTAAAACTGTTTTCTTGACATACTTAACGGTTTTAAGCCTCATAATCTAAAGAAAGTTTTAGTTTTCTCACAAAGAGTTTTGAGGATGTGAAGTCACAAATCGCATAATTTTAGTAAATATCTACTCACATCGGATAGCTAATACAGCTTTGAACTTTATATCTTTTATAATATCATTTTTGAACATCTGTTATTGCACTCTTTTGTAGAAGATGGATATGCATGTAACCTTTTAAGTATATTTCAGGTACTTTGGTAAAACACAAATGAAGGAATCTTTGAAGTAAAATAATCAGAAAGTATTCGTTTCCTGTATGGCCTACATCTTGACCGTTCTATTCTAAGCCCAAGTCAATATTGTCACTTCACACCTCAGAACACACAACACCAGCATCCTCACGGTGGCTACAATTGTAGATCCCATTTCCACTGTGAGGGCATTCCAAAATGGTAGATTCTTCACCACTGCATTCAACATCATTCAGCCAAATTGGTCCAGACCCTTCTCCAAAAGCATAAGCGGAGACTACCTCTAGAGCGTCACCGTGACCTAGCTGATGACACAAGACATCACCATCAGAAAGATCCCAATTGTCGTCGCACACTGTGCCCCATTGTCCATCGACGAAAACCTCCACACGTCCTTCAATTGGGTTTGTTCCATTTACCAGTCGGACAGACACTGCGGGCAGAAAATTAGAATTACAAATTAAAATCCCAATTGCACGCTTATGCAAAAGAGCTTCAAATTCTTAGCGGACCGGTGTTATTCTATCTCACCATCACACTACGGAATTACATGAGATTCCACAATTGACCGGCTTCAGTGTACAAATTGATTTCGAGAGGATCAGACGTATTTCAGTGGTGTGTGTCTCTCTCTTCATTTAAGGAGATATTTAAGTTAAAGGTTTGTGTCATTTGTGTAGAAACGGCTGAAATCAGAATAGTTGTGCCATCACAGCTTCAGATTCCTCAAACTCTTTATGTATTCTACCATATTTTGTCATACGATTTTGTGGCTCAAAAACCATTGGATATATTAGAAAAGTAATAAACCAAAAACTAGTAAGAGTTTAATTATGTTTTACGACCTGAAAAAATGTTCGAGGAAAAATAATTCTTTTAATAATTGTTTAAAATAAATTAACAACTGCTAAGAATGTGAGGATGAGGACGCCAACCTCCCATAGTGGACTTACTACACCAGTCCTTTTTACACAAATAATACAGAGATTTAAACTTGAATATTTCCATAACGGAATAAGATTTGTGAATTCTCTCTTCACTATTTTGTTTCTTGTAAAGTCCTCTTTGATATAAGATTAATTTAATTGACCCTTGATCTAATTATTTAAGTAATAAACTATGAACCACATACCAGCTTTTCAACCATAGCTTTTCAACCATAAGCTTGTTTCTTACAAGCTGCTGTTGAACTTTATGATAACTGAGCTTCAGTTCAGTGCAAAGATTCTATGTCCATGACCGCACGTCCAACTTCAGTAAATCTATTAACAACATCTAGCACACCGTTTGCTCCAGGTTTAAAGTTCAAGAACTAACCACGTCTACCAACTTTTGATCTAAAATGTTTACATCTATTGTTATTTTTAACTATCTATTTATTTTGAAATCAACATAGCATAGATAACTAAGATAATTACTTGAGAAAACGTCGGCTTCTCTATCGATTCTCTGAAAATCAAAATTTCGTGAAGCGAGAAATAATGATATTAGGCTTGAGATTAGGAATTGGTACAGTCCAGTAGACAATCCTGGCGAACAGGGGCTCTAAATGGCAGCTCCCTGCTAAAACATAGCAAAATCTAACGGTAAATTGCCAGTTTTGTACAGCTTCCCGACTGCTAGAAACTAAAGAAGCTGACAGAACTAACAAATGCATGGGTAGAACCCACTTTCATCCTACTTAAATAGCGTGGGACAAGAGGAAGGTATGTTACCGAAAATCATCATGAAAAACACAAAACGTACAAAAATAACTTGAAAATAAAATATCTTTCATAATGTGTAGACAAGACCTTCAAAACCAACAAACGTCTCTGTCGTATTTGTTAAAAAGTATAGTTTGAGTTCAAACATCTAGAAGCATATTGTCATCTAGAAGCATATTGTTCAAGAAAATACTAAAACCCAATGTGGCAATAAAGGTATGGCATAATCGTTATATCAGCTATTACTACAAGAAAATGTTACTTTAATCACCTGCAGAAGGGGATTCAGTGGTAATGTCACTGTTTTGGAAACATACCACCGATGCGTCCTCGTGATGTCCACAGTTATTTATACCAATACCATTGTGGCTACATTCTTGTAATGTTGATTCATACCCATCACAAGTAACATCATCAAGGTAAATGGTTCCATTACCCTGTCCATACACAGCGTTAGAGGGAGCATCAGCCGCACCATCAAACCCAAGTTGGCGACAAACAACACCCGCATCCGTCAAGTCCCAGCGGTCATCACACACGGTTCCCCATTCCCCGTTGACTTCCACTTCAACCCGACCTTCTTTGGCGCTTGATCCTCCCACTATCCGAATATTTGTGATTTCTATCAATGAGATGACAGTTGATGTAGTTATAATTCGCTTCTATTGAGATCTGTGAGTAAACGCTTTCTTGAAAAATATATTGTTTACAGTAAACATTTGCGTACAAATCTAATAGCAATTGTTTTAATATTTTTGTTTCGAATGAAAATTGTGTACAAAAATGTAGATTGACAGTCTTTTGGAGTTAATGAAAATCCGTTCAGATGAATTAGAAATACAAAACAATAGATTTTACAATTGTAAACAACAAAATAGGATCAAAAACGAAAACGTTATAACCACCTGCAGCATAAGTTTCCGTAGGTATATCACTGTGGTAGTTGTAGTAGTTGCATTGTACCGACGCGTCTTCATGATGACCACAGTTATGCACACCAATACCATTGTGGGTACAATCAAGTAAGGATGGTTCATCTCCTTGGCAATTGACATTATCAAGATATATAGGACCGATGCCCTCTCCAAACGCAGCGCTACCAGCGGCATCAATCGCAGCGTCAAACCCAAGCTGTCGACAAACAACAGACGCGTCCGTCAAGTCCCAATCATCGTCACAAACAGTTCCCCATACCCCGTCGATTTGAAGCTCAACACGACCTTCGAAGGAATTTGATCCTCCCGTAATCCGAATTTCTAAGACAAAATGAGACAATTTAATATTTGCTGATTATATACGTGAAATACGTTCCATTAAAAGCTCAATGCATGGTGCATATATTTGACACCGTAATTAACCCATTCTTTTAAAAGGTGATTGCTGAATTTCATTTGTACTTTTCAAAATGTGCCCTTTAGTCACAGTTCCATTCCTATTTCGCGGCTTGCGGCATTTAATCCATAGTATGAAGGTAGGCTTACATACTGACTGGCCGTTGCAATGTCTTGTCTTTTTTGTCTCTACCACTAAGTTTAATGAGTTTAACTAACTACATAACGTTGGATAATACAAACGTTATGCTGTTGGAAAGGAATGACCATGAATGATGCTCTACCTGCCAGTGACATGCAGAGTATGTACTGTGGATACGTACCAAAGGATAGATCTTGCAATTACCGATCAAAATGAATGATTAACTAGGAGATCACTTAAAATGATAATAAAACAATTTATTGCTAGTTTTTAAAAATCTTCAGGTATTTAGAGTTTGTCAAATGTCCAAATACGATTTGCATAGCAATAAGTTCTGCATGGCTTTCATGTACCCATCATGCAACATTTCGAGGAAAATCATTTTCAAGGAAGAGCACCTAGATGGAATACACTCCACTTGAAATCAAACAAATCGAAAATCAATCAAATACATTTGAATGAGTATGTAAATCTTATCTTATATATTTTAGTCGATCGCCATTACTGCAGTCCTACTACCAATCGACTGCTGGGGAATAACATAATATAACATAAACAAGATGGCGGGCTAAGAAGGGTTAGTCATTCCATACAAATCCGAAACTAATACCATCACCACAAACAGAAACAATCAAAGACGCCCATAGTTAATAAAGAACTTATAAGTGTTGCCTTTTTAATATGTAGTGAATTAGACCTAAGGAATTTGATCCTCCCGTAATTCGAATTTCTTTAATGGAAATAAGATAATACACTATTTGGTTATTACATATTTGATATACGTACCATTAATAGTTTAAACCAATGCATAACGCATTGTATTCTTTTGATAATTGAAATTGTGGAAATCCAAATATGATCTGCGTACGTATTACAAATTATATGATGATGAACATTCGTGTAGAAAATAGAATTAAAATGTAAGTGAATTTCTCAGTCATTGTTTGCAAGAAATCATGTTGATTGCAATCACTTACTAGTGAAGTATTTTAAGTTGAAATCGACGAAAAACACACAAACCAATTGTGGGAATCATCGCTGGGTCAAAGCAAATGATATCATCAAAATTGTTATAATCACCTGCAGGAGGAGCTTCAGTGCTTTGGAAGCATACCACCGATGCGTCTTCGTGATGTCCACAGTCATTTATACCAATACCATTGTGGCTACATTCTTGTAATGTCCACTCATACCCTTCGCAAGTAACATCATCAAGGTAAATGGTTCCATTACCCTGTCCATACGCAGCGTTAGAGGGAGCATCAGTCGCACCATCAAACCCAAGTTGGCGACAAACAACACCCGCGTCCGTCAAGTCCCAGCGGTCATCACACACGGTTCCCCATTCCCCGTTGACTTCCACTTCAACCCGACCTTCTTTGGCGCTTGATCCTCCCACTATCCGAATATTTGTGATTTCTATAAATGACATGACAGCTGATGTAGTTATAATTTACTTCTGTTGAAATCTGTGAATAAACGCCTTCTTGAAAAATATATTGTTTACAGTATACATTTACGTACAAATCTAATAGCTATTGTTTTCATATTTTCGTCTCGAATGAAATTGTCTACAAAGGTGTAGATTGACAGTCTTTTGGAGGTAATGAAAATCCGTTCAGATGAATTAGAAATACAAAACAATAGATTTTACAATTGTTAACAACAAAATAGGATCAAAAACGAAAACGTTATAACCACCTGCAGTATAAGTTTCCGTAGGTATATCACTGTGGTAGTTGTAGTAGTTGCATTGTACCGACGCGTCTTCATGATGACCACAGTTATGCACACCAATACCATTGTGGGTACAATCAAGTAAGGATGGTTCATCTCCTTGGCAATTGACATTATCAAGATATATAGGACCGATGCCCTCTCCAAACGCAGCGCTACCAGCGGCATCAATCGCAGCGTCAAACCCAAGTTGTCGGCAAACAACAGACGCGTCCGTCAAGTCCCAATTATCGTCACAAACAGTTCCCCATACCCCGTCGATTTGAATCTCAACACGACCTTCAGAGGAATTTGATCCTCCCGTAATCCGAATTTCTAAGACAATATGAGACAATATAATATTTGCTGATTATATACTTAAAATACGTTCCATTAAAAGCTCAATGCATGGTGCATATATTTGACACCGTAATTAACCCATTCTTTAAAAGGTGATTGCTGAATTTCATTTGTACTTTTCAAAATGTGCCCTTTAGTCACAGTTCCATTCCTATTTCGCGGCTTGCGGCATTTAATCCATATTATGAAGGTAGGGTTACATACTGACTGGCCGTTGCAATGTCTTGTCCTTTTTGTCTCTACCACTAAGTTTAATGAGTTAAAATAACTACATAACGTTACATAATACAAACGTTATGCTGTTGGAAAGGAATGACCATGAAGGATGCTCTACCTGCCAGTGACATGTAGAGTATGTACTGTGGATACGTACCAAAGGGTAGATCTTGCAATTACCGATCAAAATGAATGATCAACTAGGAGATCACTTAAAATGATAATAAAACAACTTATTGCTAGTTTTTAGAATCTTCAGGTAATCAGAGTTTGTCAATTGTCCAAATACGATCTGCATAGCAATAAGTTCTGCATGGCTTTCATGTACCCATCATGCAACATTTCGCGGGAGATCATTTCCAGGAAAGAGCACCTAGATGGAATACACTCCACTTGAAATCAAACAAATCGAAAATCAATCAAATACTGTTGGAATAGTATTTAAATCTGTTCTTATATATTTTAGTCGATCGCCATTACTGCAGTCCTACTACCAATCGACTGCTGGGGAATAACATAACATAACATAAACAAGATGGCGGGCTAAGTTGGATTAGTTATCCCATAAAAATCCGAAACTAACACCATCACCACAAACAGAAACAATCAAAGACGCCCATAGTTAGTAAAGAACTTATAAATGTTGCCTTTTTAATATGAACTGAATTGGACCTTCGAAGGAATTTGATCCTCCCGTAATCCGAATTTCTTTAACGGAAATAAGACAATATACTATTTGGTTTTTTACATATTTGATATACGTACCATTAATAGTTTAAACCAATGCATAACGCATTGTATTCTTTCAATAATTTAGAGTGTAAAAATCCAAATATGATCTGCGTATATTACAAATGATATGATGATTAAGATTCGTGCAGAAAATATAATTAAAATGTAAGTGAATTTCTCAGTCATTGTTTGCAAGAAATCATGTTGATTGCAATCACTTACTAGTGAAGTATTTTAAGTTGAAATCGACGAAAAACACACAAACCAATTGTGGAAATCATCGCTGGGTCAAAGCAAATGATATCATCAAAATTGTTATAATCACCTGCAGGTGGGCTTTCAGTGGTAAAACTACTGCTTCGGAAGCATACCACCGATGCGTCTTCGTAATGTCCACAGTCATTTATACCAATACCATTGTGGCTACATTCTTGTAATGTTGATTCATACCCATCACAAGTAACATCATCAAGGTAAATGGTTCCATTGCCCTGTCCATACGCAGCGTTAGAGGGAGCATCAGTCGCACCATCAAACCCAAGCTGGCGACAAACAACACCCGCATCCGTCAAGTCCCAGCGGTCATCACACACGGTTCCCCATTCCCCGTTGACTTCCACTTCAACCCGACCTTCTTTGGCGCTTGATCCTCCCACTATCCGAATATTTGTGATTTCTATAAATGACATGACAGCTGATGTAGTTATAATTTACTTCTGTTGAGATCTGTGAATAAACGCCTTCTTGAAAAATATATTGTATACAGTAAACATTTGCGTACAAATCTAATAGCAATTGTTTTCATATTTTCGTCTCGAATAAAATTGTCTACAAAAATGTAGATTGACAGTCTTTTGGAGTTAATGAAAATCCGTTAAGATGAATTAGAAATACAAAACAATAGATTTTACAACTGTAAACAACAAAATAGGATCACAAACGAAAACGTTATAACTACCTGTAGCATAAGTTTCCGTAGCTATATCACTGTAGTAGTAGTAGTAGTAGTAGTTGCATTGTACCGACGCGTCTTCATGATGACCACAGTTATGCACACCAATACCATTGTGGGTACACTCAAGTAAGGATGGTTCATCTCCTTCACAATTGACATTATCAAGATATATAGGACCGATGCCCTCTCCAAACGCAGCGCTACCAGCGGCATCAATCGCAGCGTCAAACCCAAGTTGTCGGCAAACAACAGACGCGTCCGTCAAGTCCCAATCATCGTCACAAACAGTTCCCCATACCCCGTCGATTTGAATCTCAACACGACCTTCGAAGGAATTTGATCCTCCCGTAATCCGAATTTCTGAGACAATATGAGACAATATAATATTTGCTGATTATGTACTTGAAATACGTTCCATTAAAAGCTCAATGCATGGTGCATATATTTGAAACCGTAATTAACCCATTCATTTACAAATTGATTGCTGAATTTCATTTGTACTTTTCAAAATGTGCCCTTTAGTCACAGTTCCATTCCTTTTTCGCGGCTTGCGGCATGTGTGAAGGGTAGGGTTACATACTGACTGGCCTTTGCAATGTCTTGTCTTTTTTGTCTCTACCACTAAGTTTAATGAGTTTAAATAACTACATAACGTTAGATAATACAAACGTTATGCTGTTGGAAAGGAATGACCATGAAGGATGCTCTACCTGCCAGTGACATGTAGAGTATGTACTGTGGATACGTACCAAAGGATAGATCTTGCAATTACCGATCAAAATGAATGATCAACTAGAAGATCACTCAAAATGATAATAAAACAATTTATTGCTAGTTTTTTAAAATCTTTAGGTATTTAGAGTTTGTCAAATGTCCAAATACGATTTGCATAGTAATACGTTCTGCATGGCTTTCATGTACCCATAATGCAACATTTCGCGGGAGATCATTTCCAGGAAAGAGCACCTAGATGGAATACACTCCACTTGAAATCAAACAAATCGAAAATCAATCAAATACATTTGAATTAGTATGTAAATCTTATCTTATATATTTTAGTCGATCGCCATTATTGCAGTCCTACTACCAGTCGACTTCCGGGGAATAACATAATATAACATAAACAAGATGGCGGGCTAAGAAGGGTTAGTCATTCCATACAAATCCGAAACTAATACCATCACCACAAACAGAAACAATCAAAGACGCCCATAGTTAATAAAGAACTTATAAATGTTGCCTTTTTAATATGAACTGAATTAGACCTTTGAAGGAATTTGATCCTCCCGTAATCCGAATTTCTTTAACGGAAATAAGACAATATACTATTTGGTTATTACATATTTGATATACGTACCATTAATAGTTTAAACCAATGCATAACGCATTGTATTCTTTCAATAATTTAGAGTGTAAAAATCCAAATATGATCTGCGTATTACAAATGATATGATGATTAAGATTCGCGCAGAGAATATAATTAAAATGTAACTGAATTTCTCAGTCATTGTTTGCAAGAAATCATATTGATTACAATCACTTACTAGTAAAGTACTTTAAATTGATATCAACGAAAAACACACAAACCAATCGTGTAAATCATCGCTGGGTCAAAGCAAATGATATCATCAAAATTGTTATAATCACCTGCAGGAGGGGCTTCAGTGCTTTGGAAGCATACCACTGATGCGTCTTCGTGATGTCCACAGTTGTTTACACCAATACCATTGTGGCTACATTCTTGTAATGTCGACTCATACCCTTCGCAAGTAACATCATCAAGGTAAATGGTTCCATTGCCCTGTCCATACGCAGCGTTAGAGGGAGCATCAGTCGCACCATCAAACCCAAGTTGGCGACAAACAACACCCGCGTCCGTCAAGTCCCAGCGGTCATCACACACGGTTCCCCATTCCCCGTTGACTTCCACCTCAACCCGACCTTCTTTGGCGCTTGATCCTCCCACGATCCGAATATTTGTGATTTCTATAAATGAGATGAGAGTTGATGTAGTTATAATTTTCTTCTGTTGAGATCTGTGAATAAACGCCTTCTTGAAAAATATATTGTTTTCAGTAAACATTTGCGTACAAATCTAATAGCAATTGTTTTCATATTTTCGTCTCGAATGAAATTGTCTACAAAAATGTAGATTGACAGTCTTTTGGAGTTAATGAAAATCCGTTCAGATCAATTAGAAAAACAAAACAATAGATTTTACAACTGTAAACAACAAAATAGGATCACAAACGAAAACGTTATAACCACCTGCAGCAGGAGCTTCCGTAGATATATTACTGTAGTAGTAGCATTGTACCGACGCGTCTTCATGATGACCACAGTTATGCACACCAATACCATTGTGGGTACACTCAAGTAAGGATGGTTCATCTCCTTCGCAATTGACATTATCAAGATATATAGGACCGATGCCCTCTCCAAACGCAGCGCTACCAGCGGCATCAATCGCAGCGTCAAACCCAAGTTGTCGGCAAACAACAGACGCGTCCGTCAAGTCCCAATCATCGTCACAAACAGTTCCCCATACCCCGTCGATTTGAATCTCAACACGACCCTCAAAGGAATTTGATCCTCCCGTAATCCGAATTTCTGAGACAATATGAGACAATATAATATTTGCTGATTATGTACTTGATATACGTTCCATTAAAAGCTCAATGCATGGTGCATATATTTGAAACCGTAATTAACCCATTCATTTACAAATTGATTGCTGAATTTCATTTGTACTTTTCAAAATGTGCCCTTTAGTCACAGTTCCATTCCTTTTTCGCGGCTTGCGGCATGTGTGAAGGGTAGGGTTACATACTGACTGGCCTTTGCAATGTCTTGTCTTTTTGTCTCTACCACTAAGTTTAATGAGTTTAAATAACTACATAACGTTAGATAATACAAACGCTATGCTGTTGTAAAGGAATGACCTTGGATGGTGCTGTACCTGCCAGTGACATGCAGAGTATGTACTGTGGATACGTACTAAAGGGTAGATCTTGCAATGACCGATCAAAATGAATGATCAACTAGGAGATCACTTAAAATGATAATAAAACAATTTATTGCTAGTTTTTAGAAATCTTCAGGTATTCAGAGTTTGTCAATTGTCCAAATACGATTTGCATAGTAATACGTTCTGCATGGCTTTCATGTACCCATCATGCAACATTTCGAGGAAAATCATTTCCAAGAAAGAGCACCTAGATGGAATACACTCCACTTGAAATCAAACAAATCGAAAATCAATCAAATACATTTGAATGAGTATGTAAATCTTATCTTATATATTTTAGTCGATCGCCATTACTGCAGTCCTACTACCAATCGACTGCTGGGGAATAACATAACATAACATAAACAAGATGGCGGGCAAAGAAGAGTTAGTCATCCCATACAAATCCGAAACTAATACCATCACCACAAACAGAAACAATCAAAGACGCCCATAGTTAATAAAGAACTTATAAATGTTGCCTTTTTGATATAAAGTGAATTAGACCTAAGGAATTTGATCCTCCCGTAATCCGAATTTCTTTAACGGAAATAAGACAATACACTATTTGGTTATTACATATTTGATATACGTACCATTAATAGTTTAAACCAATGCATAACGCATTGTATTCTTTTAATAATTCAAATTGTAAAATCCAAATATGATCTGCGTATATACAAATGATATGATGATTAAGATTCGTGCAGAAAATATAATTAAATGTAACTGAATTTCTCAGTCATTGTTTGCAAGAAATCATATTGATTGCAATCACTTACTAGTGAAGTATTTTAAGTTGATATCGACGAAAACACACAACCAATTGTGTAAATCATCGCTGGGTCAAAGCAAATGATATCATCAAAATTGTTATAATCACCTGCAGGAGGAGCTTCAGTGCTTTGGAAGCAAACCACCGATGCGTCTTCGTAATGTCCACAGTCATTTATACCAATACCATTGTGGCTACATTCTTGTAATGTTGATTCATACCCATCACAAGTAACATCATCAAGGTAAATGGTTCCATTGCCCTGTCCATACGCGGCGTTAGAGGGAGCATCAGTCGCACCATCAAACCCAAGTTGGCGACAAACAACACCCGCGTCCGTCAAGTCCCAGCGGTCATCACACACGGTTCCCCATTCCCCGTTGACTTCCACCTCAACCCGACCCTCTTTGACGCTGGATCCTCCCACAATCCGAATATTTGTGATTTCTATAAATGAGATAAGAGTTGATGTAGTTTTAATTCGCTTCTGTTGAGATCTGTTAATAAACGCCTTCCTAAAACTAAAAAATATATTGTTTTCAGTAAACATATGCGTACAAATCTAATAGCAATTGTTTTCATATTTTCGTCTCGAATAAAATTGTCTACAAAAATGTAGATTGACAGTCTTTTGGAGTTAATGAAAATCCGTTCAGATGAATTATAAATACAAAACAATAGATTTTACAACTGTAAACAACAAAATAGGATCACAAACGAAAACGTTATAACCACCTGCAGCATAAGTTTCCGTAGGTATATCACTGTAGTAGTAGTAGTAGTTGCATTGTACCGACGCGTCTTCATGATGACCACAGTTATGCACACCAATACCATTGTGGGTACAATCAAGTAAGGATGGTTCATCTCCTTCGCAATTGACATCATCAAGATATATAGGACCGATGCCCTCTCCAAACGCAGCGCTACCAGCGGCATCAATCGCAGCGTCAAACCCAAGCTGTCGACAAACAACAGACGCGTCCGTCAAGTCCCAATCATCGTCACAAACAGTTCCCCATACCCCGTCGATTTGAATCTCAACACGACCTTCGAAGGAATTTGATCCTCCCGTAATCCGAATTTCTAAGACAATATGAGACAATATAATATTTGCTGATTATATACTTGAAATACGTTCCATTAAAAGCTCAATGCATGGTGCATATATTTGACACCGTAATTAACCCATTCTTTTAAAAGGTGATTGCTGAATTTCATTTGTACTTTTCAAAATGTGCCCTTTAGTCACAGTTCCATTCCTATTTCGCGGCTTGCGGCATTTAATCCATATTATGAGGGTAGGGTTCCATACTGACTGGCCGTTGCAATGTCTTGTCCTTTTTTGTCTCTACGACTAAGCTTAATGAGTTAAAATAACTACATAACGTTACCTAATACACACGCTATGCTGTTGTAAAGGAATGACCTTGGATGGTGCTGTACCTGCCAGTGACATGCAAAGTATGTACTGTGGATACGTACTAAAGGGTAGATCTTGGATGACCGATCAAAATGAATGATCAACTAGGAGATCACTCAAAAATGATAATAAAACAACTTATTGCTAGTTTTTAGACATATTCAGAGTTTGTCAAATGTCCAAATACGATTTGCATAGTAATACGTTCTGCATGGCTTTCATGTACCCATCATGCAACATTTCGAGGAAAATCATTTCCAGGAAAGAGCACCTAGATGGAATACACTCCACTTGAAATCAAACAAATCGAAAATCAATCAAACACATTTGGAAAAGTATTTAAATCTTTTCTTATATATTTTAGTCGATCGCCATTACTTCAGTCCTACTACCAATCGACTGCTGGGGAATAACATAACATAACATAAACAACATGGCGGGCTAAGAAGAGTTAGTCATTCCATACAAATCCAAAACTAATACCATTACCACAAACAGTAACAATCAAAGACGCCCAGCGTTAGTAAAGAACCTATAAATGTTGCCTTTTTAATATGAACTGAATTAGACCTTTGAAGGAATTTGATCCTCCCGTAATCCGAATTTCTTTAATGGAAATAAGACAATATACTATTTGCTAATTACATATTTCATATACGTACCATTAATAGTTTAAACCAATGCATAACGCATTGTATTCTTTCAATAATTTAAAGTGTAAAAATCCAAATACGATCTGCGTATTACAAATGATATGATGATTAAGATTTGTGCAGAGAATATAATTAAAATGTAACTGAATTTCTCAGTCATTGTTTGCAAGAAACCATATTGATTGCAATCACTTACTAGTGAAGTACTTTAAGTTGATATCAACGAAAAACACACAGACCAATTGTGGAAATTATCGCTGGTCAAAGCAAATGATATCATCAAAATTGTTATAATCACCTGCAGGAGGGCTTCAGTGCTTTGGAAGCAAACCACTGATGCGTCCTCGTGATGTCCACAGTTGTTTACACCAATACCATTGTGGCTACACTCTTGTATTGTGGACTCATACCCTTCACAAATTACATCATCGAGGTAAATGGTTCCACTGCCCTGTCCATACGCGGCGTTAGAAGGAGCATCACTTGCACCATTAAATCCAAGTTGGCGACAAACCACAGCCGCGTCCGTAAGGTCCCAGCCGTCATCACACACGGTCCCCCATTCCCCATTGACTTCAACCTCAACCCGACCTTCTTTGGCGCTGGATCCTCCCACAATCCGAATATTTGTGATTTCTATAAATGAGATGACAGTTGATGTAGTTAAAATTCGCTTCTATTGACATCTGTGAATAAACGCCCTCTTGAAAAGTATATTGTTTTCAGTAAACATTTGCGTACAAAAATAATAACAATTGTTTTCATATTTTTGTCCCGAATGAAATTGTCTACAAAATTGTAGATTGACAGTCTTTTAGAGTTAATGAAAACCCGTTCAGATGAAATATAACTACAAAAGAACAATAGATTTTACAACTGTAAACAGCAAAATAGAATTACAAACAAAAAACGTTATAACCACCTGCAGTAGGAGCTTCCGTAGACGTATGACTGTAGTAGGAGCATTGTACTGACGCGTCTTCACGATGACCACAGTTATGCACACCAATACCATTGTGGGTACAATCAAGTAAGGATGGTTCATCTCCTTCGCAATTGACATCATCAAGATATATAGGACCGATGCCCTCTCCAAACGCAGCGCTACCAGCGGCATCAATCGCAGCGTCAAACCCAAGCTGTCGGCAAACAACAGACGCGTCCGTCAAGTCCCAATCATCGTCACAAACAGTTCCCCATACCCCGTCGATTTGAATCTCAACACGACCCTCGAAGGAATTTGATCCTCCCGTAATCCGAATTTCTGAGACAATATGAGACAATATAATATTTGCTGATTATGTACTTGAAATAGGTTCCATTAAAAGCTCAATGCATGGTGCATATATTTGACACCGTAATTAACCCATTCATTTAAAAGGTGATTGCTAAATTTCATTTGTACTTTTCAAAATGTGGCCTTTAGTCACAGTTCCATTCCTATTTCGCGGCTTGCGGCATTTAATCCATAGTATGAAGGTAGGGTTACATACTGACTGGCCGTTGCAATGTCTTGTCCTTTTTGTCTCTACGACTAAGCTTAATGAATTAAAATAACTACATAACGTTACCTAATACACACGCTATGCTGTTGTAAAGGAATGACCTTGGATGGTGCTGTACCTGCCAGTGACATGCAAAGTATGTACTGTGGATACGTACTAAAGGGTAGATCTTGAATGACCGATCAAAATGAATGATCAACTAGGAGATCACTCAAAAATGATAATAAAACAACTTATTGCTAGTTTTTAGATATCTTCAGGTAATCAAAGTTTGTCAACTGTCTAAATATGATATGCGTAGTAATAAGTTCTGCATGGCGTTCATGTACCCATCATGCAACATTTCGAGGAAAATCATTTCCAAGAAAGAGCACCTAGATGGAATACACTCCACTTGAAATCAAACAAATCGAAAATCAATCAAATACATTTGAATTAGTATGTAAATCTTATCTTATATATTTTAGTCGATCGCCATTACTGCAGTCCTACTACCAGTCGACTTCCGGGGAATAACATAATATAACATAAACAAGATGGCGGGCTAAGAAGGGTTAGTCATTCCATACAAAATCCAAAACTAATACCATTACCACAAACAGTAAACAATCAAAGACGCCCAGCGTTAATAAAGAACTTATAAATGTTGCCTTTTTATATATAAATGAATTAGACCTAAGAAGGAATTTGATCCTCCCGTAATCCGAATTTCTTTAATGGAAATAAGACAATACACTATTTGGTTATTACATATTTGATATACGTACCATTAATAGTTTAAACCAATGCATAACGCATTGTATTCTTTCAATAATTTAAAGTGTAAAAATCCAAATACGATCTGCGTATTACAAATGATATGATGATTAAGATTTGTGCAGAGAATATAATTAAATGTAACTGAATTTCTCAGTCATTGTTTGCAAGAAACCATATTGATTGCAATCACTTACTAGTGAAGTATTTTAAGTTGAAATCGACGAAAAACACACAGACCAATTGTGGAAATTATCGCTGGTCAAAGCAAATGATATCATCAAAATTGTTATAATCACCTGCAGGTGGGCTTTCAGGGCTAAAACTAGTGCTTTGGAAGCAAACCACCGATGCGTCTTCGTAATGTCCACAGTCATTTATACCAATACCATTGTGGCTACATTCTTGTAATGTTGATTCATACCCATCACAAATTACATCATCGAGGTAAATGGTTCCACTGCCCTGTCCATACGCGGCGTTAGAAGGAGCATCACTTGCACCATTAAATCCAAGTTGGCGACAAACCACAGCCGCGTCCGTAAGGTCCCAGCCGTCATCACACACGGTTCCCCATTCCCCGTTGACTTCAACCTCAACCCGACCTTCTTTGGCGCTGGATCCTCCCACAATCCGAATATTTGTGATTTCTATAAATGAGATGACAGTTGATGTAGTTAAAATTCGCTTCTATTGACATCTGTGAATAAACGCCTTCTTGAAAAGTATATTGTTTTCAGTAAACATTTGCGTACAAAAATAATAACAATTGTTTTCATATTTTTGTCCCGAATGAAATTGTCTACAAAATTGTAGATTGACAGTCTTTTAGAGTTAATGAAAACCCGTTCAGATGAAATATAACTACAAAAGAACAATAGATTTTACAACTGTAAACAGCAAAATAGAATCACAAACGAAAACGTTATAACCACCTGCAGTAGGAGTTTCCGTAGGTATATGACTGTAGTAGTAGTAGTAGTAGTTGCATTGTACCGACGCGTCTTCATGATGACCACAGTTATGCACACCAATACCATTGTGGGTACAATCAAGTAAGGATGGTTCATCTCCTTGGCAATTGACATCATCAAGATATATAGGACCGATGCCCTCTCCAAACGCAGCGCTACCAGCGGCATTAATCGCAGCGTCAAACCCAAGCTGTCGACAAACAACAGACGCGTCCGTCAAGTCCCAATCATCGTCACAAACAGTTCCCCATACCCCGTCGATTTGAAGCTCAACACGACCTTCGAAGGAATTTGATCCTCCCGTAATCCGAATTTCTAAGACAAAATGAGACAATTTAATATTTGCTAATTATATACTTCAAATACGTTCCATTAAAAGCTCAATGCATGGTGCATATATTTGACACCGTAATTAACCCATTCTTTTAAAAGGTGATTGCTGAATTTCATTTGTACTTTTCAAAATGTGCCCTTTAGTCACAGTTCCATTCCTATTTCGCGGCTTGCGGCATTTAATCCATAGTATGAAGGTAGGCTTACATACTGACTGGCCGTTGCAATGTCTTGTCTTTTTTGTCTCTACGACTAAGCTTAATGAGTTAAAATAACTACTTACCGTTACATAATACACACGCTATGCTGTTGTAAAGGAATGACCTTGGGTGGTGCTGTACCTACCAGTGACATGCAGAGTATGTACTGTGGATACGTACTAAAGGGTAGATTTTGAGTGATTGATCAAAATAAATGATTAACTAGGAGATCCCTTAAAAATGATAATAAAACAACTTATTGCTAGTTTTTAGATATCTTCAGGTAATCAGAGTTTATCAATTGTCTAAATGTGATCTGCATAGCAATAAGTTCTGCATGGCTTTCACGTACCCATCATGCAACATTTCGAGGAAAATCATTTCCAAGAAAGAGCACCTAGATGGAATACACTCCACTTGAAATCAAACAAATCGAAAATCAATCAAATACATTTGAATGAGTATGTAAATCTTTCTTATATATTTTAGTCGATCGCCATTACTTCAGTCCTACTACCAATCGACTGCTGGGGAATAACATAACATAACATAAACAACATGGCGGGCTAAGAAGAGTTAGTCATTCCATAAAAATCCAAAACTTATACCATTACCACAAACAGTAACAATCAAAGACGCCCAGCGTTAGTAAAGAACCTATAAATGTTGCCTTTTTAATATGAACTGAATTAGACCTTCGAAGGAATTTGATCCTCCCGTAATCCGAATTTCTTTAACGGAAATAAGACAATACACTATTTGGTTATTACATATTTGATATACGTACCATTAATAGTTTAAACCAATGCATAACGCATTGTATTCTTTTAATAATTCAAATTGTGAAAATCCAAATATGATTTGCGTACGTATTACAAATGATATGATGATGAAGATTCGTGTAGAAAATAGAATTACATGTAAGTGAATTTCTCAGTCATTGTTTGCAAGAAATAATGTTGATTGCAATCACTTACTAGTGAAGTATTTTAAGTTGAAATCGACGAAAAACACACAAACCAATTGTGGAAATCATCGCTGGGTCAAAGCAAATGATATCATCAAAATTGTTATAATCACCTGCAGGTGGGCTTTCAGTGGTAAAACTACTGCTTCGGAAGCATACCACCGATGCGTCTTCGTGATGTCCACAGTCATTTATACCAATACCATTGTGGCTACATTCTTGTAATGTTGACTCATACCCTTCGCAAGTAACATCATCAAGGTAAATGGTTCCATTACCCTGTCCATACGCAGCGTTAGAGGGAGCATCAGTCGCACCATCAAACCCAAGTTGGCGACAAACAACACCCGCGTCCGTCAAGTCCCAGCGGTCATCACACACGGTTCCCCATTCCCCGTTGACTTCCAACCTCAACCCGACCTTCTTTGGCGCTGATCCTCCCACTATCCGAATATTTGTGATTTCTATAAATGACATGACAGCTGATGTAGTTATAATTCACTTCTGTTGAGATCTGTGAATAAACGCCTTCTTGAAAATTTTATTGTTTACAGTAAACATTTACGTACAAATCTAATAGCTATTGTTTTCATATTTTTGTCTCGAATGAAATTGTCTACAAAAATGTAGATTGACAGTCTTTTAGAGTTAATGAAAACCCGTTCAGATGAAATATAACTACAAAAGAACAATAGATTTTACAACTGTAAACAGCAAAATAGGATCACAAACGAAAACGTTATAACCACCTGCAGTAGGAGCTTCCGTAGACGTATGACTGTAGTAGGAGCATTGTACTGACGCGTCTTCACGATGACCACAGTTATGCACACCAATACCATTGTGGGTACAATCAAGTACGGATGGTTCATCTCCTTCGCAATTGACATCATCAAGATATATAGGACCGATGCCCTCTCCAAACGCAGCGCTACCAGCGGCATCAATCGCAGCGTCAAACCCAAGTTGTCGGCAAACAACAGACGCGTCCGTCAAGTCCCAATCATCGTCACAAACAGTTCCCCATACCCCGTCGATTTGAATCTCAACACGACCCTCGAAGGAATTTGATCCTCCCGTAATCCGAATTTCTGAGACAATATGAGACAATATAATATTTGCTGATTATGTACTTGATATACGTTTCATTAAAAGCTCAATGCATGGTGCATATAATTGACATCGTAATTAACCCCTTAGTTTAAAAGGTGATTGCTGAATCTTATTTGTACTTTTTAAAATGTGCCCTTTAGTCACAGTTCTATTCCTATTTCGAGGCTTGTGGCATTTAATCCATGGTATGAAGGTAGAATTACATACTGACTGGCCTTTGCAATGTCTTGTCCTTTTTTGTCTCTACGACTAAGCTTAATGAATTAAAATAACTACATAACGTTACCTAAAACACACGCTATGCTGTTGTAAAGGAATGACTTTGGATGGTGCTGTACCTGCCAGTGACATGCAAAGTATGTACTGTGTATACGCACTAAAGGGTAGATCTTGAATGACCGATCAAAATGAATGATCAACTAGGAGATCACTCAAATATGATAATAAAACAATTTATTGCTAGTTTTTAGACATCTTCAGATATTCAGAGTTTGTCAATTGTCCAAATACGATTTGCATAGTAATACGTTCTGCATGGCTTTCATGTACCCATCATGCAACATTTCGAGGAAGATCATTTCCAGGAAAGAGCACCTAGATGGAATACACTCCACTTGAAATCAAACAAATCGAAAATCAATCAAATACATTTGGAATAGTATTTAAATCTTTCTTATATATTTTAGTCGATCGCCATTACTGCAGTCCTACTACCAATTGACTTCCGGGGAATAACATAACATAACATAAACAAGATGGCGATCTAAGTTGGGTTAGTTATCCCATACAAATCCGAAACTAACACCATCACCACAAACAGAAACAATTAAAGACGCCCATATCTGATAGTTAGTAAAGAACTTATAAATGTTGCCTTTGAAATATGAACAGAATTAGATCAGAATCTAGATTCACATCCCATATACTTCGGTAATAAGTCTAATCTTCACTGATCCTGCTCCAAAATGAAGCTATGCATGAAATGATCTCTAAGCTTAAATAGTATACTTTGTTTTTTATGCAAACTAAGAATGACCTCTCTACCAAGAATGGAGAAATTTCTTTTAATCAAACCAAGCATGGTATTTGCCCCTACCAACCTACAGCTGCTAAAACACAGTTTTGAACAACAGCCACACAATCGAGGTTTGAACAATTCATGCAGTAATCAAAACCCAAATTACACTGACCAAATCAATATCTTTGCATCTATCAACAATGAATCATATCCGCCACATTTGGGACCCTAAAACTAACTTATCCAGATTACTCTGCAACAGTGTAGAATCCCATCATCAACAATCCTGTAGAGCTTAGTGTCATCTGCAAATTTACAAATCCAAGTTTAACATCTATATCATTAAATAAGATGAAAAAAGAAGATGACCTAACACAGAACCCCAAGGAACCACTTGTAATCTCCTTCCATGGACATTGAAGATACTTCAGCATTAACAACAACTTCCTGTGACCTGCCAACTAACCAACAATTTGTCCAACACTTTCCCTGTACACCAAGAGCTCTAGTTAGTTTTTAACACAAGTCTACCTAATATAAAACTATCGAATTCTTATTAGATATTTAGAGTGATTACATTCACATTGTGACTGGAATTAACCGTTTTGTAACATCATCAAAGAACTGAGACAAATTCTTGGGTAGGAATCCATGCTGGAATAAATTGGGATAAACCATTGACCAGTAAATAATCTAGAACAATATCCTTGACAGCTGGACTCCATAAACGTTCATACGATATTAGTTAGACTCACTGGCATATAGTTGCAGGGCAAACTGTGGTGGCCCTTGTTAGAATAGGAGTGACACTAGCAGTTCTTCAATCAAGGAACAACACCAACTTTAACGCACTTTGAAAAGATAATAATCAGAAGATCAGAAAGAACACCAGAGCGCTCGGGTGGCAGGATGTATACCATACGGACCAGGGGCTTTGTTATATACATACATGATGACATTTATATAAGGTGCTTTTTACCCAGGAGTTCAAAAGCGCCCAGAATATTGCAACAGTCCAGATCAACATAATAATAAACAAAAGTTACATTTTATCATATAAATGTGACTTAAACAGTTTCTTAAATTGTCCAAGTGAGCTTGCATGGTGAATATTTGAAGGCATTGAGTTCCATACATGGGGAGAGGCAGCAGAAAATGCATGCGAACCAGCTTTAGTGTTGATGCGATGCTCAGCCAGGAAGTTCTCTGAAGAGGAGTTAAGGGAACGCGATGGGACATAAAGTTGCAGACTGTCAGTTATTAATGATAGTGATTGATGAATGAGGGATTTGTAGACATGAACGCATATTTTGAAATCACCTCGTTGAGATACAGGAAGTCAATGTAATTTGTTCAGCAGAGGTGAGCCATGATCACAAAGATCAGCTTGATTTATTTTGCAGTTTCTGCGATTGCGATTTGCATTCCACTTTGTATTACCTTTTATTCAAGTTTTACCTGAGCTTTGTTCGACTCAATGTTAATGGAAACAGTAGAATAAACACTAAGACAGTAAGATGATTCACAACGCCGCCAGCAAGTGACTTCTGAGTAAAAACAGACACAAAGTAGTCATTTCAAGACTCAACAATGCCCTTACCACTATTGACAGAAACACAACATTATCCTAAAGGGGACCAGCAGCCTCCTTGGTTTATTGATTTGATTGGATGTAAGAATGTCCTCTTTTTTATTAAACTTATCAGCTTTAGTTGCTGGGGGAACTTGAAAATAGCAATGCGCGCGCACATTAGCTTCATGGATAACACACTTGTGATTAGGCCCCATTTCCCGCGTGAATGGTGCAGACGGCCAAGATTTCCCTATATACGATTGGTTTATTATGGACACGTGAACTATCCATGCGACATTATCTAAATTACTTTTAGGATATTTACTAAACACATGGACGATAGGATATCTCCTAAACATATGGACGGTAGGATATCTACTAAACACATGGACGATTGGATATCTACTAAACACATGGACGATAGGATATCTACTATTCACATGGACGATAGGATATCTAATAAACACATGGACGATAGGATATCTACTAAACACATGAACGAAAAAATGACATTAGCATCAGCAAAATCCCAATGGTCGTCGCAGACAGTCCCCCACTCACCATTTACCATAACTTCGACACCTTCGAGCCGTTCTGACCCATTCACTAATCTCACATCGAGGTCTTCCGGAAAGTATGAAGGTCGTGAAAACTCGGAGGAGATGTCATCATAGGAGAAGTCTAGATATATGAGAACAGAACACACAATCGTTTATTACCCACCAATTTACACATTTTCAACAGGCTGCTTTATTACTTTTTACAAAGCAAGCGACGCGACCATTTCAATACAGTGAGTTATGCCAAGGCTGTACGAAGGATTATACAACCGGGACCCATAGTCTTGTTTAGATTTTAACTTAGTTGGATTATAGAGATTATACATTTTGTTCAGAAGAGTGTTTTTAATCAAGTATCAAAATGATAAATAAATATGAAACATAAATATCTTTGCAACAACTTTCTTTTATAAACAGTAATTGGATCAGTCTATAGTCTATTTATAACATAACGTGCCGTAATTATCATTCACATAAAGCATGATTAAAGGACGAACTAGATTAAAGAGAATAATGAAATATCCCCTCCTCCCCCCCCCCCTCCCCCGCCCCCTCTTCTTTTCCCTCCCACTCACAAAGCTCGTATTAAACCGACCATAATTACAGTGTATTGAAATATCGCTGGTATCAATATGAAAATTCTTATGCAACCTTGTGAGGTAGTCCTATTATAACAGTATAAGGCAATGGCATATACTGGTATTTTCTTATGTAAATCCTTTGAGGTTTTTTTGTCAAAATTTGTTACACTAATTTTGGCCAAAAATAGTTTAGTCTCTTCACACACTGACAGAGTGACAGCGCCTGGCACCGAACACATATTGGGATCCACGCCGACTTTTCAAAGCGCTGAAATACGAGTCCATAGTCATTTAATTAGGAACTTATGTAGGCCTACTTACCGCTGCTTTCATGGTCGTGTGATGTAACCCTCTGCTGCAGTAATATCAACATTGTGACCAGAAAATTGAGTCGCAAGGGTTCCATCTTATAGCCCTGGGGAAAAAAAGCGTATACGAAGCGTATGTGAATATCCGCGTGAAGCTCCCGTGGATTGATATAAAACAGAGCAATTCTCAGTGATGGCGGAACAAGGGGTTCAATTTTCATTGCCCACTCCAGCCCCCAATTAATTTTTCGTTCTGCCGCCCCTGGGAAATCTAAGTAACAGATTGGTGAAAGCCTAGTGTTGAGTTTTCTGTTCACCTTATTTCAATAGTTCCGCTGGTGTGTTGAATAGAATTTCAATATTCGCTATCGATTGCGAAAAATCTGCGATGTCATCGATCGCACATCCACAGAACATAGGGCCTACAGTTGATATCGATAACAACACTGACTTCTCGCAATCAAGAAGTAAGCTTGAAACCGGAAGTGACGCTACTAGCACGGTGGCGTTTATTTTGAATCTGTTGATGGTACGACACCTTTCCTTTAAAAAATAGCATGTATATGAACAGATAGACAGATGGACAAAACTACGTTCTCGTGAAGTACACGTTATACCATGCCTCAATGTTTTCACTAAATACCAAGGAGCTTCTAGCTAAATACGTTTCCAATAATTTAGAAAATAAAATCATTTTCAAAGAAATGCATTAAAAATGTCGTAAAAGTGTACTGACCTATAACATCACACTGTCGAATTGGGGTTATACGGAACAAGTATACTTACTTTGAACATGCTAGTGAAATCTTTGAAATGCAATTCGTAAACAGAATAAACTTTTAACATCGTGTTTCACAGGTTTC
>JAIGNY010004173.1:270000-278850 GCA_020152595.1 Chiridota heheva | reverse complement strand
TAGTATATAATGTTTGCTATTGTTATGGTCTATAGTATATAATGTTTGCTATTGTCATGGTTTATAGCAAAACTGTTTGCTAAATTGTCATGGTCTATAGTATATAATGTTTGCTATTGTCATGGTCTATAGTATAAACTGTTTGCTATTGTCATGGTCTGTAGTATAAACTGTTTCTATTGTCATGGTCTATAATATATAATTATTTTCCACTTAAAGGAGACATAAAGTCCGATATCTTTAGCTTGACATATGATAAAAATTATACAAAGAAAAACTACTCAAACCGCATCATAAAATCTTATTTATTCTCAAGTTATCTAAGTTTAAAGTTGTAACATGTAACATGGATGCTGCCATTTAGCCTAACTTTTGTTGAAATCATACTAATGACAACATAATTTGCTCTATGACTACCACATAACAATTCTCTTTGAAATTTTCTTTTCAAAATGCTTGACATTACATTCGGTTGAATCGTGAGATATACAAATGGAGAAATCCCATAGCCCCATACAGAGGAAAAATATTTCTTAGAGGTTAGAAAATTTGCAATAGATTATAAAGAAATACATCAATATTCAATATTCTAATCTATACTGGGCTGTATGACATCATTTTTTTAGAGGGCGTATGAACAGCATGGTTGCTCCATGTAAGTTTATAATAACAATAATTGTGGATTTGGTTGGTTGCGGTGGTGCTTAGTGTTGGTGATGATGATGATGATGACAATATATTGGACCGATCACAGAACCCTGTGGTACTCCTTCTTTGGGGACATGAACATTAGATTCTTTTCCATGACAACTTGAGATCTGTTCGTGATGTAAGTTTTGAACCAGCTTAATGTCAGAATGTTGTGCCGGAAATACCATATCTATCTTCAAGACGTTCAAAGAATAGGTTATGATTGATAGTATCAAATACCGCAGAGCAGTCGAGCAATATCAAAACGACTTCCTCACCCTTATCCACAGCAAGAAGCAAACAATTATAAACACGATGCAGTGCTGTTTCAGTGCTGTGGTAAGTTTTGTAAATTAAAGCACTTTGCATCTTTCCATATAATTCATTTGTTCTGAAGATAGTTATGTATCTGTGCTGCACATGCACGCTCAACAGTTTTTGCCATGAACAAAAGATTACCCACCGGACGATAGTTTTTTCAAAATATTGCGATTCAAAGTTGGCTTCTTGATGAGGGGTTTAATGTGTGCACATTTAAGCGAGTCAGGGAAGTGTCCATTTGCTAGTGAAAGATTAACAATTCTTGCTATGATCGGCAATCTAACATCAATGCAGTTTTTGAGTAAACATGATGAAATTTGGGGTTAAGTTTACAAAATGAAGAGGGTGATTCCATAATTATTTTCCTTACAGATTCCTCAGAAACTGAAGTAAAGTCAGAAAAACGAGGTGAGGTGCAATCAGAAGACGGCATTAAGAGCTCGGACCTAGGAGTGTTCACAACTTTATGATGAATTTGCTTGATCTTATCCTAGAAAAACTCTGAAAACTGATTAGCAAGCAAACAATCATCCGAAGTTTTAGGTAAAATATTGCGAGTCATAGGAGCTGTTAGCTTGTCAATTTCCTTTAATAGCTGACGTGAATTGCACTCCATGAGTCTGTCCCTGTGGAAGTCTTGTTTTGCCTGTTTTTGCACTGCATTGTAGTGCCTGTTGTACCGGATATCCGGTCCGGCCGGATTTGGGGGAAATCCGGTTCCGGTTCCGGCTGGATTTTTTTCCAAATCCGGCCGGAACTAGGATTTTCTTCTTGGCAATTTCAACAATTGAAGATTTACTTTTTCCTCAATATTTGATTGTTTAGCTTGTTTATATGTTGCAGGATGTTTTGATTGGAGATGCTTGTGTAAAGGTGAAGCACTAAAGTTCTTTGGTAGGGATCCTGGTTTTCTCTCCTTTTTGCACAAAAATACATTCAGCAATTTTATCAGCTTGATCTTGGACAGTAAAATGTTTTCAAATGAATGAGGATGCCTTGTTCTTTATGATGCCTATATTCAGTCTTTCCCTGTATCACTGTAACTCTAATATGCATGAAACAACACTTCAAACCTCATATATACATGTAGAAAGGAATAGCATGAAATGCATTCACATATTGCCTCAAAAAAGAACAATAGACCCTTTGTCTTGGCAGACTTCCTGTCTGGTCTATGAGTCATCAGCATCACATTGAGATTGGGATCACTGTTTTTCTTACATATCTTACTTGGCTAAATGAGACTTGAACTTCTGAATGCAAAATTTTAAGTAGTCAGGTAGTAGGACCAATCCAGATGTCATTGAAATATTGAATGATGGCTGAAAGTTTTTAAACATTATCAAATGTTTTGAATGCAATTATAGTAAGAGCCCTGAGCTGCAGCCTGTAGAAGCATGTATAACTTATTATACTTTTATTAGATGGGGAATTTAATCCCCTCAACACCTCCTCCCCAAAAAGTATTAAGTATGGCTTGGAGATTTTAACAGTCCATTCATGATGATAAATGAAGAGGATAGATAGTTCTTTTTAGGTGCACAGTAATTTTGCCACAATTTTTGGACATTGCCGTTGTTTTCATACTTTAATATCTTGATAGGGCTGAACAATCACGCAAAATCACACTTTTCTTAAAACAATTACCCAGAATCTTTCCTCTTATTAATATCTTCAAATTTTGCCTGAATTTCAAATTTGGTACATGTCAGGATTAATCAGAACTTTCACTAATTTTGATTTGGTTTCATCTAATATGCCCAATAATTGTTATTTTCCAAAAAATTTGGGTTGCTAGCCATTAGTAGCCAACTTGACAATCCCTGCCCCCACCCCTTTCCCTTTGTTTCTTAAGATTATGAGAAATTGTTATAAGCAATGAAAAAATCGGTTCAGGCGGATTTTATCCGGCCGAGTTTCAACCTGGATCCGGCAAAATCCGTTCAGCCGGATCCAAAAAATTGGATCCAGTACATCCCTAAACAGAATACCATTGTTTTTAACACATTGTACTTATTGTTGCCAGAATTCCTGAGTTCAAGTAGCTCTAGCTTGGAGTACTTCATGATGAAAATCAATAAGTTCATCTAACTCATTGAAAACACACTTCAAATGAACAGCACACTTTGAAAGGCTATTGTTTGGGCTATCTACTCAAACACAATAGAATAACGCCAGTGATGTCAATTAATACAAAGTTGCAATTTGGTAAAATTACATGAAATGTAAGCAAGATGTAAACAACAAAATCTAAAGTAAGAAAAGTTCAATAAGATTTTGGAAATTTCTCACACGTTTCTGGAACTAAAATTCAAAATAAATTATATTATCTTAATCAAGTAGAAAATATATGCTAAATGATTTTGTACGATATGAAATTTCTCAAGATGACTTGTAATTATCATTTCTATCATGAAGAAAAGCCAGACTTGATGTCTAATTTAAGCTCAAGTTGTCGCTGCCTGTCCATATACCTTTAAAGCTGTGTATAAACCAGGAATTAGGATCTTTGGCTGTGCTTATAAACCAAGGAAGTAGGATCTTTGGCTGTGTATAAACCAGGAGGTAGGATCTTTGGCTGTGTATAAATCAAGGGCTAGGATCTTTTAAGCTGTGTATAAACCAAGGAGGTAGGATCTTTGGCTGTGTATAAACCAAGGAGGTGGGATCTTTGGCTGTGTATAACCCAAGGAGGTGGGATCTTTGGCTGTATAAACCAAGGAGGTGGGATCTTTGGCTATGTATAAACTAAGGTTGTAGGCTCTTTTTGTGTATAAACCAAGGAGAGTAGGATCTTTGGCTGTGTATAAACCAGGAGTTAGGATCTTTGGCTGGGTATAAACCAAGGAGGTAGGATCTTTGGCTGTGTATACACCAGAAGGTGGGATCTTTGACTGGTATAAACCAAGGAGGTGGGATCTTTGGCTGTGTATACACCAAGGAGGTAGGGATCTTTGGCTGTGTATAAAACCAAAGAGGTAAGATCTTTGGCTGTGTATAAACTAAGGATGTAGGATCTTTGGTTGTGTATAAACCAAGAGGTAGGATCTTTAAGCTGTGTATAAACCGAGGAGGTAGGATTTTTAAGCTGTGTATAAACCAAGGAGGTGGGATCTTTGGCTGTGTATAACCCAAGGAGGTGGGATCTTTGGCTGTGTATAAAACCAAGAGTGGGATCTTTGGCTGTGTATAAACCAAGGATGTAGGATCTTTGGCTGGCTGTATAAACCAAGGTAGGATCTTTAAGCTGTGTATAAACCAAGGAGGGTGAGATCTTTGGCTGTGTATAAACCAAGGGGTAGAATCTTTAAGCTGTGTATAAACCAAAGGAGGTGGGATCTTTGGCTGTGTATACACCAAGGAGTGGATCTTTGGCTGTGTATAAACCAAGGAGGTAGGATATTTAAGCTGTGTATAAACCAAGGAGGTGGGATCTTTGGCTGTGTATAAACCAAGGTGGGATCTTTGGCTGTGTATAAACTAAGGATGTAGGATGTTTGGCTGTGTATAACCAAAGGAGGTAGGATCTTTAAGCTGTGTATAAACCAAGGGGTGGGATCTTTGGCTGTGTATACACCAAGGATGTAGGATCTTTGGCTGTGTATACACCAAAGGTAGGATCTTTGGCTGTGTATAAACTAAGGATGTAGGATCTTTGGCTGTGTATAAACTAAGGATGCTAGGATCTTTGGCTGTGTATAAACCAAGAGGTAGGATCTTTAAGCTGTGTATAAACCAATGAGGTAGGATCTTTAATCTGTGTATAAACCAAGGAGGTAGGATCTTTGGCTGTGTATAAACCAAGGAGGTAGGATCTTTAAGCTGTGTATAAACCAGGAGGTGGGATCTTTGGCTGTGTATAAACCAAGGAGGTAGGATCTTTAAACCTGTGTATAAACCAAGGAGGTAGGATCTTTAACTGTGTATAAACTAAGGATGTAGGATCTTTGGCTGTGTATAAGCCAAGGAGGTAGGATCTTTGGCTGTGTATAAAACAAGGAGGTGGGATCTTTGGCTGTGTATAAACCAGGAGGTAGGATCTTTGGCTGTGTATAAACCAAAGGAGGTAGGATCTTTGGCTGTGTATAAACCAAGGAGGTGGGATCATGGCTGTTATAAAACCAAGGAGGTGGGATCTTCGGCTGTGTATAAACCAAGGAGTTAGGATCTTTGGCTGTGTATAAACAAAAGAGGTAGGAGCTTTGGCTGTGTATAAACAAAGGAGGTGGGATCTTTGGCTGTGTATGAACAAAGGAGGTAGGATAAACCAAGGAGGTGGGATCTTTGGCTGTGTATAAACCAGGAGGTGGGATCTTTGGCTGTGTACAAACCAAGGTGGGATCTTTGGCTGTGTATAAACTAAGGATGTAGGATCTTTGGCTGTGTATAAACCAAGGAGTAGGATCTTTAAGCTGTGTATAAACCAGGAGCTAGGATCTTTAGCTGTGTATAAACCAAGGAGGTGGGATCTTTGGCTGTGTATAAACCAAAGGTAGGATCTTTAAGCTGTGTATAAACCAGGAGGTGGGATCTTTGGCTGTGTAAAACCAAGGTGGGATCTTTGGCTGTGTATAAACTAAAGATGTAGGATCTTTGGCTGTGTACAAACCAGAAGGTAGGATCTTTAAGCTGTGTATAAACCAAGGAGGTAGGATCTTTGAGCTGTGTATAAACCAAGGAGGTGGGATCTTTGGCTGTGTATAAACCAAGGAGGTAGGATCTTTGACTGTGTATAAACTAAGGATGCTTAGGATCTTTGGTTGTGTAACAAACCAGAGAGTAGGATCTTTAAGCTAGGTATAAACCAAGGAGAGTAGGATCTTTAAGCTGTGTATAAACCAAAAAGGAGGTGAGATCTTTTGGCTGTGTATAAACCAAGGAGGTAGAATCTTTAAGCTGTGTATAAACCAAGGAGTAGGATCTTTGGCTGTGTATAAACCAAGGAGGTAGGATCTTTAGCTGTGTATAAACCAAGGAGGTGGGATCTTTGGCTGTGTATAAACCAGAGGTGGGATCTTTGGCTGTGTATAAACTAAGGATGTAGGATTTTTGGCTGTGTACAAGCCAAGAGGTAGGATCTTTAAGCTGTGTATAAACCAAGGTAGGATCTTTGTTTGTGTATAAACCAAGGAGGTGGGATCTTTGGCTGTGTATACACCAAGGAGGTAGGATCTTTAAAGCTGTGTATAAACCAAGGAGGTGGGATCTTTGGCTGTGTATAAACCAGGAGGTAGGATCTTTAAACCTGTGTATAAACCAAGGAGGTAGGATCTTTAACTGTGTATAAACTAAGGATGTAGGATCTTTGGCTGTGTATAAACCAAGGAGAGTAGGATCTTTAAGCTGTGTATAAACCAAGGAGGTGGGATCTTTGGCTGTGTATAAACCAAGAGTAGGATCTTTAAACCTGTGTATAAACCAAGGAGGTAGGATCTTTAACTGTGTATAAACTAAGGATGTAGATCTTTGGCTGTGCTTATAAACCAAGGAGGTAGGATCTTTGGCTGTGTATAAAACAAGGAGGTGGGATCTTTGGCTGTGTATAAAACAAGGAGGTAGGATCTTTGGCTGTGTATAAACCAAGGAGAGTAGGATCTTTGGCTGTGTAAACCAAGGAGGGTGGGATCCTTGGCTGTGTATAAACCAGGAGGTGGGATCTTCGGCTGTGTATAAACCAGGAGAGTGGGATCTTTGGCTGTGTATAAAACAAGGAGAGTGGGATCTTTGGCTGTGTATAAAACAAGGAGAGTAGGATCTTTGGCTGTGTATAAACCAGGAGGTGGATCTTTGGCTGTGTATAAACCAAGGAGAGTGGGATCCTTGGCTGTGTATAAACAAGAGTAGGATCTTTAAGAAACCTGTGTATAAACCAAGGAGTAGGATCTTTAACTGTGTATAAACTAAGGATGTAGGATCTTTGTGTGTATAAACCAAGGAGGTAGGATCTTTGGGCTGTGTATAAACCAAGGAGGTGGGATCTTTGGCTGTGTATAAAACCAAGGAGGTAGGATCTTTAAACCTGTGTATAAACCAGGAGTGGATCTTTAACTGTGTATAAACTAAGGATGTAGGATCTTTGGCTGTGTATAAACCAGGAGGTAGGATCTTTGGCTGTGTATAAAACAAGGAAGTGGGATCTTTGGCTGTGTATAAAAAACAAGGAGGTAGGATCTTTGGCTGTGTATAAACCAAGGAGGGGATCTTTGGCTGTGTATAAACCAAGGAGGTGGGATCCTTGGCTGTGTATAAACCAAGGAGGTGGGATCTTGGCTGTGTATAAACCAAGGAGTGCAGGATCTTTGGCTGTGTATAAACAAAAGAGTACAGGATCTTTGGCTGTGTATAAACAAAGGAGGTAGGATCTTTGAGCTGTGTAAAAACAAAGAAGGTAGGATAAACCAAGGAGGTGGGATCTTTGGCTGTGTATAAACCAAAGGAGGTAGGATCTTTGACTGTGTATAAACTAAGGATGTAGGATCTTTGGTTGTGTATAAACCAAGAGGTGGATCTTTAAGCTGGGTATAAACCAAGGAGGTAGGATCTTTAAGCTGTGTATAAACCAAGGAGGTGAGATCTTTGGCTGTGTATAAACCAAGGAGGTAGAATCTTTAAGCTGTGTATAAACCAAGGAGGTGGGATCTTTGGCTGTGTATAAACCAAGGAGGTAGGATCTTTAAGCTGTGTATAAACCAAGGAGGTGGGATCTTTGGCTGTGTATAAACCAAGGTGGGATCTTTGGCTGTGTATAAACTAAGGATGTAGGATTTTTGGCTGTGTACAAACCAAGAGGTAGGATCTTTAAGCTGTGTATAAACCAAGGGAGGTAGGATCTTTGAGCTGTGTATAAACCAAGGAGGTGGGATCTTTGGCTGTGTATAAACCAAGGAGGTAGGATCTTTAAGCTGTGTATAAACCAAGGAGGTGGGATCTTTGGCTGTGTATAAACCAACCTGTGTATAAGAAGGTAGGATCTTTAAACCTGTGTATAAACCAAGGATGTAGGATCTTTAACTGTGTATAAACTAAGGATATAGGATCTTTGGGCTGTGTATAAACCAGAAATTGGGATCTTTGGCTGTGCTTATAAACCAAGGAGGTAGGATCTTTAAACCTGTGCTATAAACCAAAAACCAAGGAGTAGGATCTTTGAGGGCTGTGTATAAACCAAGGAGGTAGGATCTTTGGCTGTGTAAACTTAAAGTGAGATCTTTGTGTGTATAAACTAAGGATGTAGGATTGCGGCTGTGTACAAACCAGAGGTGGATGCTGTTGCTATGTAAACCAGGAGAGTACGGATCTTTGAGCTGTGTATAAACCAAGGAGGTGGGATCTTTTGTGTGTATGCACCAAGAGTAGGATCTTTAAGCTATTGTATAAACCAAGAGGTGGGATCTTTTTGGCTGTGTATAAACCAAGGAGTAGGATCTTTAAACCTGTGTATAAACCAAAGGAGGTAGGATCTTTAACTGTGTATAAACTAAGGAGAGGATCACTGGCTGTGTATAAACCAAGGAGGTCTTTGGGCTGTGTATAAACCAGTATAAAACCAAGGAGGTAGGATCTTTAAAACCAAGCTGTGTATAAACCAGGGCTGTGTATAAACCAAGGAGGTGGGATAAAACAAGGAGGAGGTTTTTGGCTGTGTATAAACCAAGGAGGTAGGATCTTTAAACCTGTGTATAAACCTGTGTAAAGGAGGTAGGATCTTTAACTGTGTATAAACTAAGGATGTATCTTTGGATCTTTGGCTGTGTATAAAAACCAAAACCAGGAGGTAGGATCTTTGGCTGTGTATAAAACAAGGAGGTAGGATCTTTTTTTAAGCTGTGTATCTTTGGC
>JAIGNY010004173.1:242500-265000 GCA_020152595.1 Chiridota heheva | reverse complement strand
CAAGTCATAGATATTGACATAATTAATGTTATCATTGGATTTCCAGACTAACGGTATTGTAGCTAGAGGGGTTACCATACAAAAAAATCAAGATCAAGCTACCCCAAGCCCGGGGCCCCACCCTCGTTACCGCAAATTTTAAGTCGGAAGTTTTCAGGGAAAACTTTGGATATTTTTTTAGAAAAACCTTTTTTTAATTTCGGGAATTTTGAGAAAACAGGGGGAAGGAGGTTTAAAAGAATCCGTGCATCTAGCCTTAGTTACGCCACTCCCCTCGAACTGCAACACAGGATGAGTTTTTTGGAAAGTGCTACATCAATTTCTGCTGGCAACCAGGGATTTGGACTTAACCTCTACGAAAAAGTGTGTGTGGGAGGGGAGTTTAAGCCATGTTTATCCCAAAAAAATGTGTTTTTAAATGTATACAAATAAATCTTGTTTTTGGTATCACCATATCAAGACAATTTTGCAATCTGGTTGATGTAGGTTGACGGCGTTCACCCCAGGAATGCATACAATCACAGTTAAGGGGGATTTCCCAGCGATGTCGGAACCTACGAGAGGTGAATGGAGTTCCCTTCGAAAGTTGAGGGCGGACCGGGGCAGGAGCTACTTTTTTTAAAATTGTATGAAATTATTCTAGGTGATTCTTGACTGCTTGAAGCCATGCACAGATCCTACATAGCACATAAAAGTTATAATATACATTTAGTATTCACACAGTTAAAGCACTGTGTCATTTACCAGGGACCCAGACACCGAGGGCCGTGGTTGGAGGGAGTGTGTGTGCGCGTGTGTGTGTGTAGGGAGGGGGGAGGGAGAATCACTAATTTACGCTAAAATACAACACATCAACAAACAAAAGTATACATCTGGAAAAAAAGTGAGGGTAGGGTAAGTGCACCATTGCTCCCACAAATCCTGCCTGTACTCAAACCATATGTGTTGGAACCGGGGGCCAGAAGGCACTTCCCCCACTTTTTCGAAAACTGACAAAAGTGCCCCTTTTTGAATATGAAAAGTACCCCTCAAATTACTGTCAAAAACGTTCCCTCACTTTTTCTGCCCCTTCCTTTGAGTTCCTTTCGACACCCCTGACTTTTCCTCTGGCCCCACCATGGTTTTGCCTCTCGACCCCACAAGTCCATCTTGTATGAAAGAGGACAAACAAAATGGTAAAGAACGTATTCAAAAATCTTATTTCGTTAAGAAGATCTTTAAGTTTAAAGTTTGGTATCATTTGTGTAGAATCGACTGAAATCAGACAAGTTGCATTTTTATTATCTGACAATTTTTTTTTTAACTTTCAAAACATCCGTAAATAGAGGTTACTTGGTGCAGGTTCCTCATCTACATCGCACAAAACAGTTAATACCTCAATGATTAAACACGACCGGTGTGATAGTAAGTGTTGCCCCTGTAAATTTGAGCCCCCGGTCCTGATTTCCCAAGAAATGTCTAGTGAATTTGGTCCCCTTCGGACTGATTTTACTAGGTAATTTACTGCTTGTGTCTGTACGGTTTCTTCAATTAATTTTGTGTTCTGAAGTGATAAGCTAAAGTGATAAGAAGTGATAAGTTAATACACTAAAGAGAAAAAAAAAAGCGTGCTTTACAAAACGGCAGTGAGATTTAGTGTAAAGGGAGAAGAAGGGCTTTTTCTTGCAAAGGGGACAAGTTGTTGTCTCCAAATTTTATAGGAAAGAAGGGCCGGGCCCAAATTTCCTAGCGGACCGTTTTTACTATGAAAGGGGAGGGAAAAGGAGGGGAGGGAAAAGGGAGGGGAGGGGGCGGGAAACCAAATTTACTGGATGGCTACGGCTTAATTGTCTGGGGAGCCCAAATTTCCTAGGAAATAAGGATAAGGGCCGGGGGCCACAAAATTTACGGGGGGGGGGGGGGATTTGGGGGGCAAAATTTACTATTACACCGGTCAAGCTGATTATACCGAAAATACCTAAAATCCGACCCCGGGATTTCACGTATCATTAAAACATGAATATGCATACGCCACTGTTTGCGAATTACTTTGCGACGAACGTTTCTTAACCGGCAAATCGGTCGGTTTTGGAAAAATGGGGAAAAATAAACAAATAAGTTTACCTTGATCAATTTGTATGTCATATTCATTTTGCAAACTGTGCGAGCTTGACTTTAGCGAAGGTACTGATTGCGAGCGAATCTTTTGCGAACTTACAAATTGCGAGCATACCTTTTTTCGGGAAGATGTTGTTAGCCGAGCATATTTGTTTCCTGAACGTATATTTTACGAACATAATGATTTTTGAACATAGATTTGGCGAGCTTATTAGTTTTCAAACATATTTTTTGCGAACATATTTGGCGATACTTTTGGCGTTCCATAGAGTTCCTCCGAAATGTCCGATGAATGACAGTGGATGGGGTCTCTCCCTGTCACCACAGGGGGTATTTGTCTACCTAAAGTGAGTGTGTGTCAAATAAAATCAATCCTGCTAAGACACAAAAAAGCACCATACAAAGGATATACATTCGGAAAAATGTGCGGGAAACTTTCCCCTTGCTCCCCGCAAGACCCGCTTCTGCCTGTATTCGTTACTAAGTATGTCCAGGGAGTTGTTGGTATGTCTTAGCCTGTTTGCTGATCTGTGTCATGATGCTTACCATATATGACAACCGACTGTGCCGTGGTGAAGACAGGACTGCTTGCGACCAGCCTAACAGTAAAGTTTCCACTATTCTGTTCGTCGAGTACGGTGACCGTGACAGCCTCTGAAGACTCAACTGAAGTCCCCACGGTGACTACGGTATCCACGGGGTCAACCTTCAGACCTGCATCCGCCACAATCCCTTAAAATGAACATGGTGAGATGAGTCATATCATGCAGAAGAACAGAGTAAGGGTAGCTAGTATCAGGGCCATAATTCTCCTTCACAAAGTGGAGGGAGCATTGGGGCCGCCATACTTTCCCCTCATTTACAGATTAAGTACGGGGACAGTGTTTTCTGAACCTTATGTATTTTTTGAAATTCTGCCAGAAAGTAGGGGAGGGGGTCAATTCCTGGAAAGTATCCAGGATCGTCTTCAGGAACTGGGGCTCGGGAATTATATCCAGAAGCGTAGAGAAAGGGAGAGAGAGAGAGAGGGGGGGGGGGGGATTACCCCCTATGAGAGAATTTCACGTTAGCGGTTCCATGATATCTTCCGGGTTGGGAGATAACATTGAGAAATGCGTGAAATGGTAAAATTGAAGGACAACTGGTCAATTCGAAGGAAAATTTGGTATAATTGAAATTTTTTTTAGTCAACCGACAGAATTTCCAAATAATTGAAGGAAATTTTCTGATTACTAGCAAATGTTGAAGAAAACGTAATTTACTAGAGCAATAGAGCAATATTGGCTTTTTTCCCCACGGGGAATAGTAAAATACAAAATACATAAATATGAAAGAAAGTGGGGCAAAATGCCATCTTGCATCCAATGCCAAATCCCGCCTTTGACAATACCTGTAGCGTAGGCACGAGGGAATTGGGGATCGAACCCCTACTTGGACTCTCCCATCCATTGGACCCCCGTCTCTATGAACCTTTGGTTCCTTGGACCCTCCCGTTTCTTTGAACCTTCCGTTGCTTGGACTCTCCCGTCCCTTGGACCCTCCCGTTCCTTGGACACTGCCGTTCCTTAGAACCTTCCTTTCCTTGGACCCTCACATCCCTTGGACCCTCCCGTCCCTTGAACCCTCCCGATCCTGGCCTCCCCCGTCCCTTGGACCCTTCCATTCTTTTGATCCACCCGTTTCTTTGAACTGTCCGTTCCTTGGACCCTCTCGTCCATTGGACCCTCCCGTCCCTTGGACCCTTCCGTCCCTTGGACCTTCCCGTTTCTTGGACACTCCTGTTCCTTTGAACCTTTCGTTCCTTAAACCCTCCCGTCGCCTGGACCCTCCCGTTTCTTGGACCCTCCCGTTTCTTGGACCCTCCCGTCGCCTAAACCATCCCGTTCCTTTGGACGTCCCGTCCTTTGGACCTGCCTTCCCTTGGACCCTTCTTTTCCTTGGACCCTCCCGTCCTTGAACCTCCCGTTCATTGGACACTCCCGTTCCTTTGAACCTTCCGTTTTTTGGACCCTCCCATCCCTTGGACCCTCCCGTCCCTTGAACCCTCCCGATCCTTGGACTCCCCGTTCCTTGGACCCCCTCGTCCATTGGACCCTCCCGTCTCTTGGACCCTCTCGTAACTTGGACCCTCCCGTCCCTTGGACCTTTCCGTTTCTTGGATACTCCCGTTCCTTTGAATCTTCTGTTTCTTTGAACCTCCATTTCCTTGGACCCTCCCGTTCCATTGAACCTTCCGTTCCTCGGACCCTCCCGTTTCATTGAACCTTCCGTTTCTTGGACGCTCCCGTCTCTTGAACCCTTCCGTTCCTTGGACCCTCCAGTCCCTTGGACCCTTCTGTCCTTGGACTCTCCCGTTCCTTTCAACCTTCCGTTCCTAATTGGACCCTCCGTCCCTTGGACCTCCCGTCCCTTGGACCTCCCGTCCCTTGGACCCTCCCGTTCCTTGGACCCTTTCGTCCCTTGGACTCTCTATCCCTTTGGTTCTTTGGACCCGCCCGTTCCTTCGAACCTTCCGTTGCTTGGACTCTCCCGTCCCTTGGACCCTCCCGTTTCTTGGACACTCCCGTTCCTTTAAACCTTCCCGTTCCTTGAACCCTCCCGTCCCTTGGAACCTCCCGTCCCTTAGACACTCCCGTTTCTTTTAACCTTCCGTTCCTTGGACCCTCCCGTTTTTTGGACTCTTCCGTTACTTGGACCCTCCAACGTTTTGGACGTTAATATCAAAAGTTCAGGTTGGACCTACATTTTTGGGATGCTGGCTACGTCACTGATTAATACATATACTTTTTTTTTAAATTGAAGGGTAATGTTGAGGCGAAGTGTTTATTTGCGCATTTAATGCACGAAGCAAAGGACTTTGGCCCGAGTAGAATGGCCCGACTTTAGGAGGGTCATTCGCGAGTGCAAAGTCCTTTGAACCGTGCATTAATACGTATTTAAACGCGATTCCAAAAACATTAATCTTTTTACCAAATTTTCGTGCTAGGTTGTTTAAAATGCTTAAAAAACAACAAAAAAGAATGAAGAACGAGAAAAGTGTGCATAGCCTACATATTTTCGCTTTGCTAAAAATTTCATCTGTTGTAAAAATGAACTAAACCAAATACTGAAGGTCGTGCATTACGTGAATGCAGGGGCCATAACAATGCAAATAGCCCATTTTATAACTTCAATTAACAAAACGATATTTACCACATTACTATCAAATATTTTCCAAAACCACTCACGAATTGTTAGAGGGGATGTTATGTCTCCAATTCGGGAAAAGAACAAACTCGCCTTGGTTTTTCCAAGAAGGTAATAGGTCGTGGCATTGAACTGAAGTGTATGTTGATCGGCAGGTATTTCCGCTAGAATAAAAGAGAAAAATCGTTTAGTTCAATGCACTCTTTTTGTGATTTAACTTTGCATTCAAAACTGAATGACTGACAAAGCAGCTAGTTAAGCGGAATGGTAACTCCGAGGATGGAGCATGCGCAATCGAACTTTTGAAACCGATTTTAACCGAACTTGATACTTAAGTTGCAAACAACAATGCGCGCGCATATCATATTCATGTATTCGCACATTTGATCTGCGTTTGGAAGCGCAAGCATGGTCTCATACCTTGCGTAAGCTGTGCAGACAGGCACAAATCCCCGAGTATAAGCCAGTTCATGATAACAAACGCGTATGCCCGAAACTTATCGTGGTGGCAGGTCAAGTGATAATAACAATCAGCGCGGTACGGTCCGATCATATGTAAACCAAAGCTTTCTCTGTGTTAATTCTACCACAGGATGGCTTTGTTACATGCCATGTGAGACCTAGAGATAGATGCTATGCGGGACATATGGATGGATGGCATGTGGAACATATGAATGCGGGGCATGGAGAGGGATGCCATGTGGGACAGAGTGAGGGATTCCATGTGGGCATATGGAGGAATGACATGTGGCACATGGGTAGAGATGCCATGTGGGACATAAAAATGGATGTCATTGAATGATGCCATGTGGGCACAGGGAAGGATGCATGTGGTACATGGGGTGGGATGGCATATGGGACATATGAGTGCATGGGATGCCATTTGGTACATCTTTAGGATGCGATGCAAAGTGGTGCATAGAGGTGGATGTCATGTGAAACATCGGAGGGTGGGACATGGAGAGGGATGCCATGTGGGACAGATTCCATGTAGGCCATAGGGGAATGACATGTGGCACATGGGTAGGGATGTCATGTGAGACAGAAATGGATGTCATGTGGGATATAGGGATGGATACCATGTGGGGCACAGGGAAGGATACCGTGTGGTACATAGGGTGTGATGGCATATGGGACATCTGAGTGGGATGTCATTTGGTACATCTTTAGGATGAGACGCCATGTGGGACATATAGATGGATGCCATGTGGAACATAGGAGAGTGAGACATGGTGAGGGATGTCATGTGGGACAAAGGGAAGAATTTCATGTGGGGCATAAGAAGGAATGACATGTGGCACATGGGTAGCGATGCCATGTGGGACATAGAGATGTATATGTGGGGCAGGAGCGGGATGATATGTGAGATATAGGGTGGGATGTCAGATGGTGGGGTGGATAGTGGGATGTTTTTATAATTGGATGTGTGATGTGTGTCAATTTGAATCAGTATGCGAGCCGTGACGGTATTTATGTTCTAGTTTAATTTAATATTGTTATATACATGTGGCATCCCTCCCTATGTCCCAAATTTCGTTCCTTCTTATCTCTAACCTGGCATCCTGTTCTCCTAGATGCTCCATATGGCATCCATATTTATGTCTCACATGATATCCCACCCTTTGTTACACATGGCGTCCCTCGCTATGTGCCACATATCATCCCTCCCTATGACCCTCATGGCATATCCTTATAACCTACATGGCTTCCATCCATGTCTCAAATGTCATCCCCACCCTATGTTCATATCTATGTCCCACATAAAATCCCACCCTAATATATGTCCCAAATGGCATCCCAACCTTGTCCCACATGGCATCCAACCCAGTTGTCCCACATGGCATCCCACACGATGTCCCCAATGTAAGGAACATCCATTTCGAAAGCACAAATACATACATGTAAGGCACGGAATCCACTCAAATATTAAACGAAAAAAGTCTGGAAGTAACGGTGTTATTCAATGAGTGTCAGTGATGCTTACGGCAAGACTCAATTGACCTCTTGACCTGCATTGCGCAATACATATTATCGTTACCATGAACTGGCTTATTGGTCAATAAAGTTCCCCCAGTAACCATTGGCCCATTTTGGACCAATGAATTTCGGCCATGTGACATTGTTTGGAAATTACCGATTAAGATTTGCATAGGTCTATAATGGGAGCGAGAAACACTCTTCCATGATTCATTCTTTAAACAGTCAAAAAGTTATTCAAAATGAAAAAAAAACCGTCGAAATATTCATACAATATGTAAAGTTGAAATATATATATATATGTAACCCCCAAACTTACGCTTCATGAAACGTCTACCTCACATCGATGCAGATTTGTCCATACTAGATCAGGAGGGGTGGCAGAGATTGTGGTAGTCCACCAAAACTCAATTACCATGGCACTTCAAAAATTTGGGGGTAAATATTTATTTTCTCAATACCCCAAAAGGACACAAAGTAGCCGTGGGAGTAAGCTGAGCAACATTCCACCCTAATCTGGTCATTGGTATATTCCACCCTAATCTGGTCATTGGTCATCTGGTCATTGGTATATAGTCAGATAGTGGTTCCATACATGCCCAAACTCTCCCGGCCCCTTAAAAACTATTCTCGGATTTGAAAGCAAATATGGATTCCAATTTGACTTAGACCTACAAAATATAGGGTACGATTGCAGAAGAATGTAAAATTGTAGTGGTATGTTTATATCACTTGCAAGGAAAGAGACAAATGTATATTCGTGTAAGTCTTACCAAGAAAAGCATCAATATCAACTTTTATATTGTTCCCTGTTCTGCATTGTCCAATTACTTGTCTGCCACCGTTATCTACTAGCATCCATGTTTTCAACCATTCAAGTCCACTGCATTGAAGGTCTCTATTGCCCGATAAATCTCTGTAGATGAAGGTGAGCAATTCGGTCACAAGGTAATACCACACAATGCAGGGTTGTAAATGAGAGGGGAACAAGCCAGTGATTGGGGTTGTACCATGCATCTTAAACTTAAACTATTTGACTTTACTAGATTCTGTTTTGCTACTTTCCTGACATATCGCATGGTTTTTATGCCACAACATTGCAGAAAAACTATGATAGAATACAGATTTTAAGGAATCTGACGTTGTGATGCAGTACCGCCAAGACGGGGGTTAATGGGGCCATTTTCCCCGAGCCCGGGACTCTAAAGGGTCATAATGGTCCGTAAAAAACTAAGGAAATGAATTTGCGTTTAGGTAGGATGCCAAAAAATTGGCGAAACCCAATGCTTAACAATGGCAAAGACCCTTTTTTGCTATTTCGCTCTCGACGGCCCTGGTAACAAGTAGTAACAAGATGCAGTCGTTTCTACACAAATGATATAATTTTATGCTTAAATATCTCCTCAACGAATACAATTTTTGAATGCTTTCTTCATTATTTTGTTTCTTTGAAGAAAAAAAATTCATATGAGATCAACTTGCTTGACCAATGAACTAATCCTTTAAAGATTTCGGGATGGGCTCCTAATAAGGAGCACGGAATGCATCCCGCTATATCCACGCCTGTGGAGTAAACAAACTGTTAACATTCCACAATTCTTTAATCTCATGCCCCTCTACACGCAGCCATGTCGAGAGCCAGCTTTTTCACCTCGCATGTGTCAAAATCAAAGGCCTTCGTATTTATTAATAAATTATGTTAAACAGTCAAAATCATTTATCAAAATGAATTCAGAAAATCTATACGTACATGTATGACAAGTTTGGAACAAACTTGAAAATGGAAGCTGGAAAGCTCTGCAAGTTGATGTCCTTCAGATCTCTGAAATAAAAATAAACTTTAAACAGTGCTTTATTGTAAACAATATTAGAAGGCAAATGGACGTATAGGCAATATTAGCTCTTTCATATGTGTTTAAAAAGCATGAAAGTAGCAAAAATAAAAATCGGTTAGATATTCAAGTTGACAATCTTATACAGCGCTTTGAATTTCAAGCATCAATATGCCTATGCATTTCTTTTGAATGCAAAAGAGCGATGATCTTAGCCACACATACTGACATATAGCCTATTGTCTGATTGTCGAATTTTGGTTTCCACGCATCAAAGAAAAGTCAAAATCCTTAATCCTGCAATTTTTTTGTCTACTCAATTTGACAAAACTATAGTTTATTCGTGCAAGCGGTATATTAACGAGTCTATATTTCTCCAGATGAAAGAATACTCTTGATAAACATTGGTAAAACAGTTCGTACAAAAGATTATTTTCTTGATTTTCACCAAGTTATCTTCAGTAATCAACAAAATGAGTGGACTTCACAAATATTATTCACGTATAATCCTTCAGTAAGCAAAACTTGCTTTCGTCGAATAACTCAGGCTATAAATTTCCAGTCCATTTCTTTCATTATTGGTGTGCAAACGATGAACCTAGGCAAATACTACCAACCCCATGATTTAATCATCCTTCAAAATCCAATTAATTCCTGATTGCTTAGATTCAACGATGGGCGTGGTGGTATTAGTTACTTGCGTAGGGCTGGAGTCTTAAAATAGCACCCGCAGAAATCCACGATTTTGCGGGTTTGAAGACCGAAAATTTATTGCGAGATTTATTCGTAATTGACTCCGCAGCGGAGTGGCAACTTCTCAAAACCAACTATATATCTCTCTCTCTGATGTTACCAGTCCGAGCTCTCTAATCCCCAAGTTAATGCGTTCTAGGACTGGTAGCAGTCGGGAATCTGACCTCTCCCTGAGACCGTTAATGTGTAATTTTCATTTTGCGGACGCCGTGACCTAAGAAGCACTTCCGGTTTTGTAAAAGGGACGGCTTACGATCTAAAATCTTTCACTCATTTTTGCAAATGAGGTTAGGAGTTTTTAAATTTATGCAAGAAACCCCAAATTTGAATAAATTGTTCCTATATATGGGAACTATTATCTGACGTATTAATAGAAGCCCCGCCTGCTTGTCGGTCAATTTTCTCGTGGATTTCCGAACTTGGAATTGTAAGCTCAAGAATTTGGCTGAAACCAAACAGGTAATTTTCTATTGAAAACTTTGGCGTATTATAATTCGGAAGATCAATTAAATATTTTTGTCGTGTAAAAAAGGGTTTGAAATTACACATATATTAAATTCATCCATCTTCATGAATAAGAAAGTACTTAACTTGAAGTCTGATCTCGACCGTGATTTTACGTGAGATAAAACCCTAAATAAAGCCTAATGTTATCGGTAACGTAAAACGGTAATGGTAGGCTGTTAGGCCTACAAGATTTTGTCAATGACTTATCTAACTTACTGTGCACTGTTTGCAGTAGGTCCTCTGTGACTTCAGAGTATTTTGCACCGATCATGGAAGTTGTAAACACTTCAGAAACAATAATCGGCAAGGTCCCTATCAATTTGAAACTTATACTAGTCCAAGATCAACCCTGATAAATCATTAATTGGATTATTTTAAATTTAGGCCGGCCTTTATATTTTTTATTTATTTATGCAGCTTACAATTGTATAGGCCTATCATAAATGTCATAAATGTATGATACTAATTACTATGAAGCTGGGCAGCCGTGACAAATAATATGAACTAGGCCCTATGCATACCCTAACCTAACCCACACAATTTTCATGGCTGGCTTGAGTCACTGATAGTCCTACTCATTAATACTGGAAAGTTTGTTTCCTCATCCATGCCAAAGATTTACGCCAGGAACTTCTGAATGTTTTTATTTACGCCACACCAGATATTATAGCTTAATGTACTTTATTGCTTTTGTCAACTTTTAAAGCCCAATTACGCTAAAGCTTTTAAAAACTGCCCATGCATGCTCCACGCCGAAGATCTTCGGCATAATGCTCTTGTCAATTGTATGACCCACCCCACTACCCCGGCATGGGTGAGTCAAAGGTGGGTCACTGCATTCCAAATTTTGTACCACGTGTGCGTCACTGCGAAGGTTTGGTCAGTCATATGTGTGACTCTGGGGTGCGTCATGGTCAGTCATTTTTCCACAGTTGTGAGTCACTTAAATGACTAAGGGGTGGGTCACTCACGGTAAGTCATTAGTCAACACCTAACACAGTATGTGCGTCATTTTCCATCGTATGTCCGTCATTTTTTTGACTGTCATGTGCGTCAATTGTGCGTCAGTTTTTTGACTGTGGTGTGGGTCATTTATATATGTAAGTCTTTGTCAGTCACCGAAGTGACTGAGGGGTGCGTCAAATCCACGTTTTGCATAGGCAAAAATGGTCAATGACGCACCGTCTGGGGGTAGTGGGGTGGGTCATACAATTGACAAGTGCATAACCTACAGTACATGTTTTTTTAGTATGGGCTTGAGAATACTGTGTGGTTATTCGCAGGACTGCCCTGTGAATAAAATCACTCTTACTGCAAATAAATCACTCTGGCTTGCAAATAAATCACCCCAACTGCGAATAAATCACTCAGACTGCGAATAAATCACTCTGACTGAATAAATCAATCCAAGTTGGAGTATTAAAGGGCCCACTGAAGTGAACATGGGATAGGCATGTGTCCTTTTTATAATTATATGTGTAATAATTTAAATCACAATTTTCAACAAATGGTGATATAGGAAATATGTCCACTCAAACTTCTGGCATAAACTCAAAATGTAAAGGACACACAATTACTCAAAGTATCTAGCACTTTTCAATTATTGGTTCATTTAAAGTTCAAACAACGTCCTTAAATAAGAAAGTTCATTTCTAAAAAAGCATATTCAAATTTAAAAAAATGCTGTGATACTTCAACAATTTATTTTTGTTTGTTTAGGAAAGAAAAATAGCAGTAATTAATCAATATCATGACAGCCCTAGCGTATTTTATGTTTATGAGACATTTGCTGTATTAATCATACAATAAATCTTTTCATTCACAGGCTGCTCGATACAGGTGTGGTCAATCTTGCTTTATATTTAACATATAAGTAGGCGATTTCATGCCAAAAAGATCAAAATGAATATCTTGTGTCTCTTGTGAAAAGCCTACTATATAATTAAAAAAAAAACCCTTTCTGTAATTCTTACAAGTTGTAAAAACATATCCATCCATTTTGTTTTAGAATTGTCTAAAAATTTATTTGAATATAAAATACAAACACTGTATGTTAAATATAGAGTTCTGAAGACAGCTTTCACCTCTGTCACTATGAAAAAACTCTCTCAAATTGGTTTGTAGAGTATAAGGTTTGTATGTATCACATGCTTTCTGAGTTCTAAATTTAAGTTGAACTCTTCAAACACTATCCTGACCCTCCTTCATAGCACTAAAACATGATTCTACCTCAACATCTACCACTCTTCACTTTCTTCTTAATTCCAAGCCACTCCACTTTTAAAGGAAATAATATTTAACATTCCTTTCATAGATTGTAGAAATACTTCTAGAAACAGCTTAATGCAAAAAAAAAATCCATTCAAAATTGATAGTTTAAATAATGATATAAAAATAGAGAATTGTTTTAAAAAACACCTTGAATTTTAGCTCTGTGATTCATATAAATATTTCCATTCAAATTCTTTGCTACTTCCTTTTTTACTAAATACATTGTTTTTGCTTTAAATGGCATTTTTGTGGATGCATGATTGCAGGTAAAGGGTGATATGTAGGTAATTGCCAACATAACTCATAAATCAAGTTTTTTTCACCACTTTCAATCTGTTTTTCTACACTACCATAAGAAAACGATGAAAATCTATGAGATCATTTCCTTAACCCCATTTCCTTAAATCACCCTTTATTCATCAAGGATCATACCTCTTAACTCACTCTTTTTCCATCATCATCGTCATCCTCCTTCTTTCCCTCCCATGCGTTGGTGAGTATTATGAGCCATTTCAATCAGTTAAGATTGGCTCAGCATTCCTTTTGTATTCCCAAAGTATATTGAATGTAAAAAAGAGGTCCATTGAAGACCAGCTTTTATTTTATCATGTCTTGATACATCTGTACATAGAGGACATATGCAAATTACATGCTCTTGTCAGACAAGGAAAGCACATGCCTGGCCCCTATGAACCTAATTTACCAAAGCGTTGATGTTATATTCTAATTTTTAGGTAACCCATGACTCACTTTCATGCAAGATCTTCATATTACATGTATGACTCATGTGCTAATTACACCAGAGTTGTATCAAGTCTCCATTCGGGTCCCAATTTACAAAACTGAGTGAGCAACTCCAGTTACAAAATCAGTTACTCGTTTACAACTCTTGAATAACACCCACTTATCCTTATTCTAAATCTCATTAAATCTGCATCCTGCATCACAGTTTATTGGGCACATCACACTGACTGTTTAAGTGCTCTTTATCAGATATAAACTAACAAACAAGCAACTTTACTATCATTCGAAGATTGAACATTTGCAAAAATGTATGCTGCTTATTGTGCAATAGAGCTTGGCATAAACGAGTGGATGGGGGTTTGCAATGGAAATCTTTAAGTAACAGTAAATAAACATCTCACGCGTGGAAAACATGAATGGTGTGTTTTATATTCTGTACAATACATGCAGTATTTGTTGATATGGTTTGGAATAACTATTTTGTTCAACTTTTTTTTCACATAAGATAAAGAGTGAATTGGGAGCCTAAAATGTTTTTGTTTTCTGGTTCTATTACACATTCCATATGTAATTATGCTTGCCTGCATGCGCTTTTAGCTTGCCTATTTTTCTCATTATTATTTTGTAAGTCAAACTGTGCAATTCAATTTCATTACAACTAGACTAGATCAATTTTCTATGGCAGATAGTGTTTTATTGTGAACATAAGTGTCAAATTTGGAAAGAGGATATATATATGCTTTAGTATTTTATTGTGTGTGATTCTTAATTAAAATTTTATTGTGAGGGTGAAATGGTATTAGAAGTTTAATTTTGCCATGAACTTTCCTCTTGTTCGGTGCAATTAAAAATAACATAATATATGACGTAATTACTTTAAACAGAAAATGTTTACAACAATGACAATACTTTGACAAGAAATTATTGCATCGTTAAGTGTTCTCTTGCATGCTTCAAATTGGCTGTTGTAGCAAATGTGGTACATTCCACTTTAAACATATGTGCCAAAGGATGTATTCAATATTGATTGATTAAAATGTATTCTAGTATTCTGATAATATATTTTTATTGCATTCTTATGGAAGATATTTTTTTCTCCTGAATATTTAAAATATTCCTGAATATACAAACAAACAAACATTCCAAGAACTATGCAATCACAATGATTTGATCATCCTTTTGATGTCAAAGGAGTATCTTGCACATAGATGTGTGCAAAATTACATGAGAGTTTGATTTTATGTTTGTATTATTCATGAAGGATAGAGCTGTTAACAAATGTGTTTATATTTATTTGTAAATATTTTAAGTTTCTATAATGTATTGTTATCCATCAAGTACATGTATATAAACTTACATGTTAACTTTTGAATTCGTGTATAAAATATTAAGTTTTGTTGCATACTCGCAACCCAAGAATGTTGTTTGATTAGAGGCTAGAAGCTTTGTATTCAATGTCACCTTGCTGAAAGTCAATGTGTATCAAATCAGGGATGTGTTTCAAATCAGGGATGTATTTCAAATCAGGGATGCATTTCAAACCAGGCTTAGAGTTATGTGTAGAGTAGAAGCATATGCTTTTGTTTGCCATACTTGAAAATATGACGGTTGTCTTTCACTTTATTTAATTTTGCTAATATTCACATTGTTTGTACCAAGTTGTTAAACTTTTGAAATAAGTTACCTGTGGGTATTTATATAATTTTTTTAATTTATATTTAAATCTTCCTTGAGAGAGTCACACCTTTATAAGATTTTTAACATGTTGGATGTAAATATTTATGAAGGCCCAGGGTTGTATGGGCACAGTTCATACATGTATATTGATAAATGTATTCAATATAAATGTTGTAAAAGAGGTAGAAGATTCCATCATGCACCTATTCTTGTGTATGTATTGAAGTTAGCATAGTTTCCTGTAAGTTTGTTGTATCTTTCCTTGATAAATTCTTATTAAGATGCATGTTTATATCTTTATGTTCTAAGCAAATCTTCCTGTATCCACCAGGAAGGTATGAGGCTGTACATATATAAGTTTGTTTAAATGCACATATTTAAGTGCAGTTGTTCAAAAATATGATTTTAGTTCATTTGAAACAAGAAAATGTTTTATGTATATATCAAATTCAATGTTTAAGTGAAGACAATTTTGAAAGGAAACAAATTGTGTTTGTTCTTTTTTTTGTCTGTTACTTTGCATACTTCCTTGTTGTGAAGCTTCATTTGTTTGTATGCATCAGATTCAGAATAATCATCAGTGCAGATGCTGCAGAAACAATAGACTTGCAGGGTCACCCAATTATTTGATATTGACCAAAGATGAAGATGGCAGTGCAAATTATCTGTTAACACCTGCATATGATGGTAGAGAATACAGTGGTTAAGGAGTAGGATTCCATTCCCAGCAGAGCATCTGTGATGGGTCCTTGGGCATGCCACCTTATCTTGGCGGTCTCTGCTCCACCCAAACTATAATAATGGATGAGTGAATCTGTGATGGTTTAATGTACCATCCTACAGCCCACCATTGGCTCCTATCCACTTGCATCATTTGAACCGGAAAAAAGCGTTGGCTAATGTCACTGATGAAATTAACTTATGGCTTCCTTAGTCTTTGAGTAGTACCATCAAGAAAGAAGATTATGGAGTATTGTGTTCTAAGGATGCTTACTGAGTAGGCAGTACTCCCATCCCAAGTGAACATAAACCCCTTGACCATAAATATTCATCATCGTTGATGTTATTAAAGGAATATTACAGTGAAATTTCATCTTTATATATTTGATGGAGGACAATAAAAAAACTTTGGTGAAAACCCCATCATGTCCATAATAGTTCCTACAAGAAATAAGGACACACAAACTATTTTTCTTGCTTATCGAAAATTGACTGTTCTATGAAGTCTAAGCCACTCTTACAACTAACGCCAGAAGTTGTTAAAAACCTTATTTATTTATTTGAATTTTGAGGCCCTAGTTTTTATATGATCTGGGAAAATTTTCTGAAGATTTTTAAGGAATTATCAAAATATTTTTTTCCATTTAACATTTGAACATAATTGTGCGAAATATAGGGTCAAATTTCAATAAGAGAAATCCACATTTGATTGCCAGTGGAATGGAAGTGATGTGTGTGGGGCACTTCTACAAGATCAAGAATTGGATTTTGTGCTGTAATATTTGAACAAGCTAAATACATGGGGTTTTTACTAATCTGCTTCCTCTTTTGTCTATTACATATGTAAACATGAAATTTGAGTGGAATATTCCTTTAATGCAGGGGTGGTGCCAGGATTTGGCCGACCTGGGGCTAGGCTCCTCGACGTGGGGTCTAAGTACACTAATTTTTCACCTATGTACTAAAACATTAAGACCTGTTCCCGACGAATGCCCAAAAAAATTCCGACGGGTGGGCTACAGGTCCCGAGTGGGGGGATCAGGACCGCCGAGAGGATTGCTGACCCGAGGCTAGGCCCGGTAAAAAATGAGCCGCCGACGACGACGAGTGAACACACAATTACAATGACGGGGTCGTCGCCTGCGTATTCGGTTATGATAGTAACAATGCTATCACGAAACGCTTAATATGATCCGGACGAGAACACAGGTACGACGTACGGACAGACATAACATCGACAACCAAGTCAATGTCCACGGCCTTTGATAACCCAATTGTGGTGCACTGGCGTGTCTACCCAACCCAGGCTTGAACCCAGGGCCTTGTGGTCTGTAGACATGTATGATAAGCGCTACACCACAGTCGGTAGACAGTGGAAAAATGAGTGTAACCGGGTCCCTTTTTATTGAATTTTAATGTTATATTTTTCGGGCCCCTAAATTGCTCCGGGCCCCAGTACATTTGTAACCCCTGCCCCCTCCTCTCGGCGGCCTTGGGAGATGCACCCTTGCCTGGCACCACCCCTGCTAATGTCAAGAAGTGGTAAGCGGGGTTTTTCATATTTGATATTAGTTCATTTTTCAATAAAAAAAAAAGGGGCAGTGTCCATGACCTTGTTCTGGTCAGGCTGACATTGAGTGTATAGGTGCATCCACAATGGTTGCTTGACCCCCCTCCCCTCCCCCCCTCCAATTGATTTTGTTCCCTCTTAGCCTTTTTTTTTTTTAAATCCTGACTATACCCCAATGATTTTTTCTCAACTTTCATCATTAAACTAATTAATGAAATGATTTGATTTATGTACTTGTAATTTGATTTCCGCATTTTGTTCAAAATAGGCCATGCTCATCGACTTCCTATAGAAAATCCATAATTTTACATTGTAGTGAGACTATGAAGAAAGATATGCAAATTTAGCACATGTACCATATTTGGCTCTATTACATCATCTTTCTCATGCATATTCATTAATTCTCTGACGTTTTGACATACAGGCTGACCCCAAACAAAATGGCCGCCGTTCGCCGTAAAATTGGAAATTAAACATCTGGTACAGGTCGTATTAGTAAATATCATATTGCAGATTCCCTGTTAATTTGTTTATATATGTAAAAATATTAAGTGTGGAAAAACTCATTTACTTTCACAAATGTGAAATACGATTTTGACTTAATTTTTGTCTACCGGAAAATCACATTGCTCAAGGAAATTGTATGGACTATCGCCGTAACAAAAAGAATTATTCGTTACTACGGCAAAATAATATAGATATGTTCCGATCAGGTTTACAATGAAACCTTAACCTATATTCTGTCTTAAATCTGAGGTTTATTTTGAAAAGGAAGTTTCGGAAATTAGCGATCAATTTCAAGTCTGTGTTTAGGTTACGAAGGTTCTAAATTCAAATTTTCGATTGCGCAATAATTGATGAAAATTCGAGAGGTCGCGAGGTCAGATTCCCGACTGGTAAAAATAACCAATCAGAGTAAGGCATGCGCAATGAATAATGAATAGAAGAATTTACGTGACTTTAACATTGTATCAATGAGATTTACCTTAAAGTTTTAAACCAATCAGAAAGCCGATTTGAATAAGATGACAAGCTGCAAGGTTTCTGAGAACCGGCAGCAGATAAGCATTCCATTGTTCAAATAACCAAGTTTTCGTTGGCTTTAAACAAGAGATAAGTTAATAATTAGCGTGAGAATCAAAATCTCTCTGTCTGATAACGCCTTAAAGGAGTAATGAAACACTGATATTGCAAAGGTTAAAGGCGAAATATGCTCTGCTATATACGACAATATAGCTGGGTATATATATATATATATATATATATATATATATATATATATATATATATATATTTTTTTTTCCAACAAACTTATAAAAATATTACAAGCTTCTTGTATCCACAAACTATTTGTAATATGGGGGAGGGGAAGGGGAGAGGGAGGGGGCGGGGGGTGGTAGAAAGAAATTTTCATACAGTTATTCGACAGTTTGGAAAAAATGGGAACATCAGAAACTTTTCCGAAAATTGATGAAAAAAATCCCAAAATAAGCAAATTTCTCGAAAATTGAAGCAAATTCTAGGAATTTGAAGCAAATTTCACGAAATTGAAGCAAATTTTCTGATAGATATCCACGTGGAATAAGAAAAATGTGATTGGGGGCCAAAATGGTCTTTCTTGGGGGAGGGGGGCTTAGGGGGGTCTTTGGCCCAGGCTTGCCCCAATTCCTACTCCGCTGCATCATACCATGCATGTATCAAAACATCTTGAAATTCGCATAGCAATGTTAGTCTTCGAAATTTAGCCTAAGGACTTATCTGATTTTGCACCCAAGGATGTAATTTTTTAAATATTTTTTGCAAGGGTTAGATTGTTATATTGCCACTTTTAAGAGTTTCATGACCAGGGATGCGGGAATTTTTAAATAAGAATACAAAATGAAATAAAACACAAATTGAGGTTTTTCCTATGCAGCGTAACACTAATGACCCCTATGGTTGCCATTTTAAGTGTGGCCTTATACGGTTGTCGAGATTGATTTTTTTAGATTTTATCAAAGAACAAGATTCGAAACATTTTCTTGCCCTTGCTTTCTGAAAAGCGATAGGTATTATTTGACCAGGTCTCCCATCGCTGAATGTACTTTGACCCGCCAAAAAAATGTCTCACATTCTGTCACTTTCCATAGTTAAAAGAATGTTCCGTAACACTTCCCCTATCTTCTTCACCCTAACTGTAGGATATTTAAATTGATCTCACAAACTTAAGGGCGAGATTTACTTTCTGAAATGCAAAATATTTAAATTAACTCCCAAAACTTGTACTTCGGGCCACTGTATAGATCTATGTGAAGTGATTTCCACTGAGAAAAGGGTGAAATGTCTCCCTGATGTGAGTTCACGCTTTTCATAGTGAAATTTCAAACCTTGCTCAGAGCGAAGCGAATTTCATATTTTTCATTTGGAAATTAAAGTAGAATATATCAGGGAGATGTTCTCCCAAAACAGGGGCGGCGCCAGGATTAAGGGCAAAAGAGGAGAAGTTTTATCTTATGGGGGAGACATTTAGGTCGGACACTACGTCACCTGCACAATATTTTCTGGGGAAAGTGTGTGTGGGGGTGGGGGGGGGGAGGGGGTAGAGGAAGTGTTCTAACTGTCTAATGGACAGATCTAATGGAGAAAATCCCGCCGTCACTGCTCTCAAATAACATCTCCATGTTTGTACCAGGTACCTCCCATGTTTGTACCAGGTACCTCCCATGTTTGTACCAGGTACCTCCCATGTTTGTACCAGGTACCTCCCATGTTTGTACCAGGTACCTCCCATGTTTGTACCAGGTACCTCCCATGTTTGTACCAGGTACCTCCCATGTTTGTACCAGGTACCTCCCATGTTTGTACCAGGTACCTCCCATGTTTGTACCAGGTACCTCCCATGTTTGTACCAGGTACCTCCTATGTTTGTACCAGGTACCTCCCATGTTTGTACCAGGTACCTCCCATGCTTTACTTACAAAACCTCGAGAGCTGGAAAGTCGGATATAGCGACATTAGGTATCGTTGTTTCCTGGCCCTTCGTCGCGTTGTTGATCTTTCTGGTCGGAAGAGAAAAACAAATAAAACGTTGACAATAATCATAATTTTATCAACAGGCCAGTAAAGCCGGGGGCTGGGGAACTTCAGCCCCGCAATAATTTTAGGTAAGTATGTGTTAACACGTTGCCCGACCTCATAAGCGCCCCAATATTAGTATCATATATCAACTGACCTCATTAGCCCCATTACACTAATATTTTGAATGCTCCGCTGCCCCTGTTTAAGATAAAACATTTATTGCAAAACTAACTTTGATAACGGCACGCACTTATATGAGCTGGTGAAAAAAGAACTGTATTCAGTGTGCACATTGAATGTAGTTGGCTTGTGCATGCGGCAGAAATAGACTGGTGTTTAAAGTACACAGGTCCCGACACAGGTGAGGCGGTGTGGAGGGAAAAACGGAAATTTAAAGCAGACTATGCTATTGAATGACAATAAGAAATGGAATCACTTATTGTCATTCTTAAATCGTCTTCATTAAATATCGAGGATTGCACAGTGACTGTTTCAACAGCAACAACCAAAATTGTTCAATAAAATACCTTGACAATCTGGTCATTTATTTAAAGGTTAATGTTGAGGGGTAGTATTTATATGCGTATTTAATGCACGGGGCACGAGAAAAGTTTAGGCCTACATACATTTTTTTCGCTTTGTTAAGAAATTCACCTGTTGTAAAAATGGACTAAGCTAAATACTGAAGGTCGTGCACTACGCGAATTTAATGCACGGGTCATAACAATGCAAATACTCCTTAGAAATTTGATAAACCAGCATATATAATATTGTTCGCAAGAGGAACAGTTAAATTGATCTTTTATTGAAATACATATACACTTTGTACTGTACCGTTTACTTTTTAACACACTGGCATAGATCTTTAAGATTCAATAAGGCTCCAAAAAGATATGAAAATAGGTTGGATTTGGGGGTGTAAGGGTGGGGTAATTTCCCCCACTTATTTGTTTTCCATATTTTTTGCGTAGTCAATTTTTGTATTTAAAGGTGATTTTATGACTGCTCCCCCTTACTTTTCTCCCCACCGGCGTATTGATAAGTGCACATTTCATTCACAGGAAAATTCCGTTAAACTGCTAAATGGGTTACGGTCGGAATACATTTCTATCTAACTGCCCAACATGACTGCATGTTTTAAGCTTTGTTTGAATCGGGAGGAAGGGGGGAAGGGGACACATGGTCTGAGGGATACTTTCCAATTGTCGTATTTTCAAGCATATATAGCACAGATTACAGCAGTATAAGGTCAACCCATGAAATCAGAAGGATTTAGCGTTATAGACTGATAGATCATGATTAGCCAATTGTAAAATATATGTGATGTCTAAAATCTGAAAATTATGTGAAAAGTAAATAAATGAATAAGGGGCTCTTATAATTATACATGAAATTTGCATAGCCTTTAAAAAGAGAAAGAAATTTGGAATGGAAAGGGGAAGGGGGAGTAAATGCAGAAGTGCTATACTATATCCATACAATTGATAAAGTCAGGCGATTATAGGAAGTTATTTGACATGGGGGGTATAGTATAATTATTGGAACTTTTGGCAACATTTCCAGAAAATGTAAAAAAAAATGAAGAAAAATTGAAGACAATTCCCCCAAAATGAAAATAAAAAATTATGAAAAAGTCCAATATGTAGGGCTGTTGGGTCTTCAACTTTGTCTTCAGGGAAAATTTAGAATAGTGTATGCGTGCAAAGCGCATGAAATTTCACAATTTTAGTCGTTGTAATTTACTTTTTTAATAAAAAAAGATATACAAAGTCTTTGAAGAAAATTTATATATATATATATATATATATATATATATAAATAAATATATATATATATATATATATATATATATATATATATATATACAATATTAAATTAAATAATATAAAATACATAATAAAACCACAAATTGAAGAAAATGAAGAAGAAAAAAATCCCGAGAATTAAAGCAAATTACACGAAAATAAAGAAACATTGCAGAAACATTAGGAAATTTCCCAAAATGAAGAAATTCTCCCCAAAATGAAGGAAATTTCCCAAAATGAAGGAAATTGAAAAAAACTTCCCCGAAAATAAAGAAAATTTTACGAAAATGAGCAAATTTCCATC
>JAIGNY010004173.1:122500-237500 GCA_020152595.1 Chiridota heheva | reverse complement strand
ATAAGCTCCAAGGTATTTTTATTCGTTCTAGGGCAAGGTGGGTTGAGAGGGGAGAAAAGAACACCAAATATTTTTTTGATTTAGAAAGGACAAATAAAAGTAAAAATGTTATTCGTAAGATTATGACAAACGATCGTTCATATACTTGTAACAACGTAGATATTCTTTCACACTTACGAGATTTGTATCATTCTTTGTATTCCAGTAATAGCTACGATCCGTCGTTGATATTTAATGATTTACCTTGTACCAATTACTTGTCTCCAAATGACGCTGCTTTATGTGATGGGGAATTAGAGTCAGCAGAGTGTGAAACTGCCCTCTTTTCTTATAAAACTAACAAATGTCCCGGTCGGTAGTGATGGCTTGTCGGCCGATTTCTATACATTTTTCTCGCCCCTTATAGGTCAACTTGTTACAGACTCCTTAAATCATGCTTATCACAATTTAAAACTTTCCAATGAGAGTGGTCGCAGCATTATAACCTTAATACCGAAGCCACAAAAAGACCATACTCTGGTTAAAAACTACCGTCCTATTTCCCTACTTAATATTGATTATAAAGTTGCAGCCAAAGTGCTAGCCTTAAGGTTGAAACAAGTCCTGCCTACTCTAATTAATCCAAATCAAACGGGGTTTATCCAAAATAGATTTATCGGGGGAAATGTTCGCCCTATCTTAGACCTAATAGATTATTGTGAAGTTAATCATATCCCGGGGTTTCTGCTGCTGCTTGATTTTGAAAAAAAACTTTCGACCGACTAGAGTGGGGGTTTATCTTTCAGTGTCTCAATTATTTTAAGTTTAACAATAGTTTCATTAGATGGATTCAAACTTTATACTCAAATACAACTGCATGTGTCTGTAACAATGGTTTCTCATCCTTTTCCCCTCAATCTGTAGAGGAGTAAGACAGGGATGTCCTCTAAGTCCTTATATTTTTACTATTTGTGTCGATATTGTAGCTCAATGCATTAATCATTCTGTCTATATTCGAGGTTATTACTATTTTACATAATGACATCAAGCTTATTCAATACGCTGATGATACGTGTATTGTTCTGGATGGTACCTACAATAGTTTAAATGCAACTATAAATGTTCTTAATCTACTGGGGAGGTCCTCGGGCTTTAAAGGTTAATTTTGACAAATCTAACATTTTCCCATTAGGACCTTTGGTATCCAACAAGCCACATTTTCTTGATATTCTTAATTTTGTTTGGACATTAGGGCCTGTTACGGTTTTAGGAATCACTTTTGATCATTGTTTGATAACCTTTTTCGCTTAAATTTCCCACCAAATTGTTCCGTCTGAAACAGCTTCTGCATTTATGGTCTACAAGGGATTTGACACCAAATGGCAAGATCACTATCATAAAAATCTTAGGATTATCTCAACTCGTTTATCTTTTCCAGATTCTTCCAGATCCTCCAACTTACTTTAATAAAGAGCTAGAGGGTATTTGTTTCCGTTTTACTTGAGGTGGAAAACCGGATAAAATTAAAGGTAACTCACTTATTGCACCACTCAGTTTGGGGGCTTAACGCGCTACCCCACCCGATTTGAATCGCATTATCAGTAACTACTGTGAATAATGATAAAATTATGGTCAGTAACTACTGACATGTATTATAATACGGTAATACATATTACGACTATGGTCAGTAACTACTGACGCATATTATAATACATATACATATACGGTAGCACGGAACTATTTAGGCACTACTACGCTAGCCCAAGATGAGAACCCCTGCATGAGAAAGGTCTAATATAGAATATGTTGAGGATCTCTCATTTCATAGGTAGCTTAGAAGTTGAAACTTTCAGGGATCGTCATGACTATGCGGTCCGAAATTGACGATATCTTCTCCAGAAAAAGAAAATGTTTCTTGGGGAACTATACCGTGAGCCCATACTAAACTCTAAGTCATTTGATGATGGCGCACAACACCTTTCTACTTCGGCCTAAAAAGGGCCCAAAATATCAGGTGAACCTCTATCAAAATGATATTTGTTTTAAATATCTCGGAAGTGCCCGAAACTTCCCTTTTCTGCTGCAAAAAAGACCCCGGACTTTATTCTTTCATCATAGGTTTCAATGGGGAAAATGATAAGCTGATAAGTTCCGTGCTAAAATAGGCTGTATAGGCACAGATCACAAGAGGGCAGAGGCGTGGCCTGGGGGAGGGGGAAGGGTAAGTTACCCCCTGAGCGGATTACACCTACCCGATTGTATGCTTTCTGCCCAGTTGGGAAGTGAAATAAAAAACTATTAACATAAAATTAAAAATTGTTGTAAAATTATTTGATATGTCAAATTTCCCAAATTGTGGCCAAAATGTCCCCAAAACTGGCACAAAATTTCCCGTAAAATGGCCAAAATTTCCCCCCCTAAAAAGGCCAAAATTTCTCGAAAATTGAAGATAATTTAACGAAATTTAAAAAAAAAAATCCCCAGAAATTGAAGAAAATTTCCCTTAAATGAAGGAAACCTCCGGAAATTGACTGATTGAAGGGGATTTTCCGATTACCAGCAACTTTGGATGGAAACTTAATTTACCAGTGCAATTTTTCCAATTATCACCGGGAAATTGTTGGTTTCTCCCCTGAGATGTGACCCTTCCTACGCCCCTGCAATGGGGCAGAAGTCAGGGGGAAGATTGCCCCGATGAAAACTGGGAGAAAAAGTATCATTCCCTCCCCTCTCCCTCCCGAAAAAATAAATAATAAATGGGTAGAAAAGAAACATCAGTAATAATAATAAAACCGTTACGAGGATAGATAAATTATAAGACATTACATTATTACTATTTCCCAATAAATTAAAACGCCACTCCCTCCCCTTACGATCATTACACCTGGATCAGTTTTTGATTGGGAAATTTCCGTCCAGATTGTCAAGCATATTATGCACATAATGAGAAGTGTTTATGAAATAAGTAGAGGGCGGGCTCTTTGTGAAACTTTGATTAATTATAAATATAAACTAGCATGATACGAAAATCATTCCGAACTTGATCATTTCGGAAGAGTATTGTCATTAGCATGGTATGTTGCAGTATTCGGCGGAAATTGTTCCCCTATCCCCCTCCCCTCCTCGCCCGCCAGGTATGGCCCTGTTGTCCGGTTAACTGACAAATCTTCATGCATGAATAACCGAAATGTGTTATTTTGGTCCTTTTCATATAAATATCATATCATATTTTACATCTTTTTATTTGCAAGGTGTTGACACAATTGTATCTAACATTTTTTTTTATGATTTTGTCTGAGTAAATGGCACATTGGCCAATATCTATAACAATACGTAATTTGTTATGATAAAAATACTTAATTTATTATGATAAATAAAAAATAATAGAAAAATGAATAGAAAAATATGCAGTATATAAAATCAAATTCCCCATTTTTTCATTCATGACGTTATTAGACCCGACGTCAAAATAACTTTTAGTATTGACAAACCACTATATCTGTACTGTTACATCGCTTTGTTTGGATTCATACCGTCCCACATTATAACAACATATAATAGATTTAAGATATTGCTGGTTATTTATTGATATTTTGAACCCACAGTAAAAAAATTGAAAACAATTTTGATGAAAATTATTTAGTATTCAAAAAGGCCCATTTTTTTGTTCTCTTATTTTTTCTTCGAAAATTATATGAGACCCGATGCCATAATAACTTACGGTATTGGCTAACCAACATCTCTACTCTTACATCGTTTTGTCTGGGTTACTGGAATACCGTCCCTTGTTATAACGATACTAATGGATTTAAAATATGACTGGTTATTTGGCTGATATTTTAAACCCATAGTAAAAATATATTAAAAAGATATTTGTATGAAAATTAATCAGTATATGAAAAAGGCCCATTTTTTAATTTTATTTATGAGACCCGATGTCATAATAAGTTGCAATATTAATGAGCCCACATCTATCTGTTTATACTCTTGCATCGTTTTGTATGGATTAATGGCATACCGTCCCAGATCTGCCCATCATGAAATAACGACTGTATTAATGAGCCCACATCTATCTGTCTATACTCTTGCATCGTTTTGTATGGATTAATGGCATATCGTCCCAGATCTGCCCATGGAATAACGACTGTATAACGACACTATATGGATTTGAAATATGACTGGTTATTTGGCGGTATTATAATTATGAACCCATACAGTAAAAAATAAAAAACAGATTTTCATGAAAATTCTTCAGTATATGAAAAAGGCCTTTGTTTGCCTAATTATGAGATCCGATGTCATAATAACTGACAAACCCACATTTATACTCTTACATCAGTACATCGTTTTGTATCTACCTACTGTGGTGTAGCGGTTATCATACCTGTCTACAGACCACGAGGCCCCGGGTTCAATCCTGGGGTGGGTAGACACGCCAGTGCACCACAACTGGTTATCAAAGGCCGTGGACATTGACTTGGTTGTCGATGTTATGTCTGTCCGTACGTCGTACCTGTGTTCTCGTCCGATTAGCGTTTCGTGATAGCATTTGTACTATCATAACCGAATACGCAGGCGACGACCCCGTTATTGTAATTGTGTAACCCCCATCGTTTTGTATGTTTGTTTGCATACCGTCACATGTTATACATGTTATGACAACACTATTGGATTTTAAAAAGGGTTGGTTTATTTATCGATATATCTTATGGATATAATTGCCCTTGCACCATGTTTGGATCCACTACATCTACCCCCCCCCCTCTCCCCCTAACGTAATTTTGTGGATCCGCCCTTCATGCTGGGCTTAAATTTTGTATGAGACTGGTGTTGTGGTACTTCAGAGTTGAACTACGCGGAATAATTCAGTATTTCGCGCCAATTTTCGTTTCACCTAAATAAGACATTCGTCAGTATGCGGAAAGAAGGACGATTTATTCGAAAAAGGTCACCACAGGAAAGTCTGGTAAAATACATTGAGTCGCTGAGTGGGTGTCGGATTAGGTTGCATTGGGGTAAGGGGGTATACATGCCTTCTCAAATTTCTTTGAGCCCCCAGGTCTGCAAAATGAATTATTTGTTGGCCTTAAATAGGCGTATATATGACGAACTTGATCGATTGTAGTGCAAGTAACTTGTAAGTGAGCCTAAGATAGCACGGAACTAATTGTTTGCTCATTGAAACTATGATAAAACCTTTCAGTTCGGAGTCTTTTTGCACCAGAACAGAAAGAGGAATTATCAGGGACTTTCGCGATGTTTTCTGAAAAGTATTATTTAAAGTTTTTTGGATGATGGTACTTTTAATTAGGGTTCACCTGAGGTTTTGGCTCTTTTTGAAGCTGAAGTAAATAGGTGTTGTGCACCCTCACCAAATGACACAATTTTTGGAATAGGCCCATCTGTCCATGGAAAAACTGTTCCCCATGAAACTTTTTCTGAAGAAGATCTCGTCAAGACTGGACATGCATAGTCAAGACCTGTCCTTTTTCTACCATCCCTAAAAGTTTCAACCTCTAAGCTTCCTGTCTTATGAAATGTGAGATCCCCAAAATATTCTGTATTAGACCTTTCTCATGCAGGGGTTCTCATTTTGGGCTAGCTTAGTAGTGCTTAATTAGTTATGTGCTACTGCATATATATATATATATATATATATATATATATATATATATATATATATATATATATATATATATATATATATATATATATATATATATATATATATATATATATATATATATATATATATATATATATATATATATATATATATATATATATATATATATATATATATATATATATATATATATATATATATATATATATATATATATATATATATATATATATATATATATATATATATATATATATATATATATATATATATATATGTATTTCCATATTATAATATGTGTCAGTAGTTACTGACCATAGCGGTAATATGTATTACCGTATTATAATACATGTCAGTAGTCACTGACCATAATTTTATCATTAATCACAGTACTTACTGAAAATGCGATTCAAATCAGGTGGCTACCCACATTCATTCTTTCATACGTTCTTCAAAATGTAACTGGGTGAAAATATACACAAATGGATTTAATGCTTGTTGGAAATTGTTTTTTGATATATATTTGGATAATTATGGTAAAGACTTTTTATTTAAATGTAAGTATCATATTCGGGACATTATTATAACTAACCTTTTTATAAAAAATGTATGCACTGCATGGGCATTTTATAACTACAATTCCACATGTGAAATTATCTGGAATAACTCCCATATAAAGATCGATAATAAGATTGTGTATTATAAGTTTATGCATTTAAAAGGAGTAACTTTTGTTAAAGATTTATTAGATGATGAGTCACGTCCATTAAGCTTTGATAGCTTCAGGAATGTCTTTTCATTAAATTCGTTTCCCTTTACACTTCTCCATGGTCTTCTTTCCGCAATTCCGAATTGTTGGATGAACAATCTATTGTATGTTAGACACTGTATTGTGACTGATCCCATTATTACAATTCACAAACCGTCTTTTAGTTCACGCTCCTTTTATAACAAATTAATTAAGTCCATTATCTCTCCCCCCTCCCCCTCCCCTCCCCCCTTCCAATGCCTTGGCTAAATGGAATGTTGAGTTTAATTTAAGCATTCAGCAGTGGCGTGATATTTTCATTGCCCCTTTTTATTCATTAAAGGAGACTAAAATACAATACTTTCAACTCCGCTTCATTCATAGAATCCTTGGTACCAACTATATGCTAAAGCTTATGCATGTCAACGACAAAGCCCTCTGTACCTTCTGTAATTCTGCTGACGAGACTCTTGATCATCTTTTCTGGAGCTGCATTTTTACATCTTATTTTCTACTCATTCTAGAGCAGTGCTTGCTTGGTAACCAATTCTTTTTACTAAACAGGATATCTTTTTCGGATACAAGTTTGTGCAAAAGCATCCATATAACTTTTTGATATTTCATATTAAACATTACATTTATAAAAAAAAGACTTGTTCCGAATATCCCTCGGTAGATGAATTTCTCCGAAAATTCAGATTCTTGTTACAAGTTGAAAAACATATTGGTAAGGAAAAGCCAATACCTTTTAATGATTTTATGTCTGCCTTTAAGCTTTGTCCAATGATTCTTTCATAAATCATTGTTACTAGTTATCATGTCCTCATAGTTTTTTTTTTATATCCTAGAGAACCTTCAGTCTTTTTAAGGTGATATGATTATGTATTCATTTAGACTTGACTACCTTTTCATTTTGTACGTTGTGCTCTTAGTGTCACTCCCACAAGAAATTGTCTATTAATATTCTTTTGTATTTGTATTTGTCACTTTAAATGAACATGGAAATAAATAAGATGGTACAAAAAATTGAAAAAGAAAAAAATACAAAAACAAAAACAAAATACTACTACTACTACTACTACTACTACTACTACTACTACTACTACTACTACTACTACTACTACTACTACTACTACTACTACTACCACTACTACTACTACACTACCACTACCACCACCACCACCACCACCACCACCACCACCACCACCACCACCACCACCACCACCACCACCACCACCACCACCACCACCACCACCACCACCACCACCACCACCACCACCACCACCACCACCACCACCACCACCACCACCACCACCACCACCACCACCACCACCACCACCACCACCACCACCACCACCACCACCACCACCACCACCCACCACCACCACACCACCACCACCACCACCACCACCACCACACCACCACCACCACCACCACCACCACCACCACCACCACCACCACCACCACCACCACCACCGCCGCCACCACCACCACCACCACCACCACCACCACCACCACCACCACCACCACACCACCACCACCACCACCACCACCACCACCACCACCACCACCACCACCACCACCACCACCACCACCGCTACCGCTGCCACCACTACTCACTACTACCACTACTACTACTACTACACCACTAATGATAATACTACCACTAATAATAATATTAATAATAATATCAATAATAATGATAATATTGATAATAATAATATTAATAATAACAATAATGATAATAATAAAAATGATAATAATAATAGTAATAATAACAATAATAATAACAATAATGATAATAATAATAATAATAATAATAATAATAATAATAATAATAATAATAATAATAATAATAATAATAATAATAATAATAATAATAATAATAATGATAATAATAATAATAATAATAATAATAATAATAATAATAATAATAATAATAATAATAATAATAATAATAATAATAATAATAATAATAATAATAATAATAATAATAATAATAATAATAATAATAATAATAATAATAATAATAATAATAATAATAATAATGATAATAAGAATAATAAGAATAATAAGAATAATAAGAATAATAATAAATATAATAATAATAACAACAACAATAATAATAATTTAATAATAAATATATATCCGGGCTAGCCCGCCTGGATAGGGCTAGCCTGGGGAGGGCTGAAAATTAATTCCAATTACATGGGCCCGTTTAGGGGCGGGCTGGCCCGTGGGTTAGAAGCCGGGCTAGAAGTGTTCACTGGACAGAAAACATGGAAAAGCGTAAAATAAACATTTAAACGTGGTATGTTTTAAGGAAAAAAAAACACAAACACCATGTCTAGTCTGAAAGTGTACCTATATCAACAAGTTGCGTTGCATACATTTGCAATTGTTTGGCATTGACGCTAAGACGAACAAGACGATAAAAACAGAGAATTGGTACAACGAAAAGAATGCTATAGCCAGTTCGGTTCGTACCGCCGATCAGGGGACTCAATAAGTCCCCGATCGAGAGACTCAAGCAGTCAAGCATGCGCACTGACTTTCAGTGATATATGGAAGCCACCATTTTTATTGTGAAGTTTCAGTCATAGACGCATAACTGTCGTTTCATTGAAGATTTGTAACAAAGTTTGCTTTGTTTATCTTCAATTTCGCGAAAGTAAAACAACTTCGTTACTATCACGCAGTTATTTGCTAAATAATTTTCACAAATTAGTTATTTCTCATCATCTTAGAAAACCTTGTTAAAGCGCGACTGCCTAACGGTAACACATAATAAGAAGTCACCACTTTTCTTCAAATATCTCGAAAACCGCATGGTGAATTTTAAAAGCGCACGGTGAAAACACAATTCATATGCCATTATTTCAAATCGTAAAGAAAAAGTTAAACCCTTCTTCTCAGTGGTTAAGTTCCCCGCGCTCAAAATGTGTCTGATTCTTATATTATTCCAATACAAACTTTGAATTTGGATAGATGCATTGTGGGATACTTCTGTAACGGATCCCCCGATCGGGAGAACAAACTGTTCTCCCGTTCGGGGGTGCGAACCGGACTGATAGCATGGGCCGCGGAGAAATATTCCAAGTGATTGATTGATTAATTTATTTATTTTCCATTTTCATGCATATATTACAATATTTATAATGAAAGGACATACCAATCTATGAGAAAATGGTGGAAGGGCTGAGAAGTTAGAGCTTTTACAAAAAGCCCACCGTAACTTACATTAAATAATTAATTACAGAGGAAATGTATAGAAAAGTGAAATAGTGAAAATAGAAGGAAAAGAGGAACCCCCTTCCCTCCCTCTCCCCTCCCATCCCCTCCTTCTTCCCTCCCCCTTCCCTCCTACAACCCAGTAGCACAAAGAAGCCCAGAGGGAGAGTAATCAAATGGTTTGGTAAAAATAGATAAGACATTAAATATAGTCATAAAGTAAGTGGATATGAAAATACATGAAGGTAAACTAGAGTTGGTCATATTTTAGATATGTGTCTTTTTGAACTAATCCAAAAATAATTTTATAGTTTTTTTTATCACCATTTATAATATATTGAGTGACATCCAAAGCTGCCACAGTAGTAGAGCGGCCTTTACGAAAACCAAGCTGTCTGTTGTTAAGTGTCTTCTTTTTATCAAGGAAATTAGAAGTACGATTGTAAATAATGATGAAAGTACTGAGATGGGTCTATAGTTACAAACACATAAACAATCACCACCTTTGAATATCGGAGCTACTTTAGCTTCTTTGGAACAAAGTGGTACAACACCAGTGGAAATTGATCAATTGAAGATAAATATTAGAGGAGCTGCTAAAGCGAAACGATTATCTTGGAGAAAATTAACAGAATATTATCAATACCACACATGACAAGCACCTTTTTTACATATTCATAATCAAGTCAATAATTCTGAGCAGTTACTTGGTGATAAAAACAAAGATGTTGGGATTGCATCGAAAAAATCATGAAAATTTGAATTACATGAGGGGATTGTACTAGCAAGATTGGTATTAACAAAATAATCAGTGTGTCAGCCATAACATGTGTATCGGTTATATAATTGGCATTATTTTTCATTTTATCAATAGGAGTTTTGGCTGAAGTACGACCAAGAATTGTATTAATGATATCCCAAGTTTTCTTTAGGTTGTTTTTATTGTCATCGATTATTTTTTAAATGTATCTTTTAAGCCAATCTGATAATGTTAGTAAGCTTCTTTTTATACTGTGTGTACTTGCACTTATTATTAATAGAGGGTTGAGAAAGATATTTCTTATAAAGGCGGAAATAGTGTTGTCCATGGAGATTGGAGCTTTTGGGAATTAAACTCAATCTTTTTAACAATACAATGCTTGGAAAGAATATGGTGAACATTATCAACAAATGAATTATATGCAACATCTGCATCAGTTTCATTAAATAGAGGTCCCCAGTCAAAGTTCAAGTTTGACATTGTGTAGCGCTTTAGCACTAGTATCTCTCTTATGGTAAACAAGCTAATTTGTGTTAATAACAGATGAACTAGAACCAAAATCCCTTCAACAAAAGATTGGTAAGTGGTCACTTATGTCAGATAATAGACTGTCAGATCTTGAATTAACAGTAAAATCATCAGAAGAATTATTTTCAATGGGCACACATTTTGATACGACTGATCTGAAAAAGACGGAAATGTAAAATCAGTGAATTTGTAAATAATCAATCTCATAAAAAAAAAAAAAAAAGCCTTAGTAGTTTCGACGTGATATTGCTACAAATATTTATTTTGTTATGAAACATGGGAAAACAAATACATGTGATGACGTCAGCGGCGTAGGAAGATATTTGAAATTGGGGGCCAGTTCCAACAATCCCAAAATGTATGAATCTCATATCACGGTCCAAAATATATCACTGTAAAGGAGTGTTCGTAAAATCATTGAAAATTTGGATAAAATTTGGCCAAACATATCTCGAAAATAAAATAAAATTTCCCGAAAATTAAGGAAATTTCACAACAATTGAAGCAAATTTCGTAAAATTTAAAGAATTTTTACGAAAATTGAAGAAGATTTGCAGAAAATTTCCTAAAAATTGAAGACTACTTCTTAAAAATTTTACAAAAATGAAAGAAATCTCACGAAAATTGAAGCAAATTCCATGAAATTGAAGCAGCTGTTACAAAAATTGCAAGAGATTTGCCAAAAAATGAAGATTTCCGGACGAAAAGATGCCATGGAATCTGACTCTTCAATTTCAATTCGTTAGACCGTCATTTACTGGATGGCCATAATGCTTAGCCTCTTGGTTCGCCGGATTCCTACGTCACTGCACGTTGTCTTTGTTAGAGTTTTAAACGACGCATAGTAATTTAAGCAAATATTTTGCCAACATCATTCACGTTTTCAGTTCTCGTGGCCTTCACTTCTTAAAATATTACGTCCTTAATCAGATGGGACATTTTATTTGATTTTTTGCTAATTATCAGTTTTTGCAAATCATGATTTGCAAAATAAAATGTGTGTGTGTGCTTGGGGAGGGGGCACGTCCCCCGGTCCCCTACTCCGCGGCCCATGTATAGGCCAAAGGAATTATGGGTGGAACCCAGGAAGATCGGATCATTGCTTCGAATGACCGCGCGATGCGCATGCAACACCTAATATGGTGTAAATCTCGTATAGTTAACGTGATGGTAGCACAGAACTAATAAGGTACCACTCCACCCAGCCAAAATGAATGAAGCACTCCCCCCCCCCCTCCACCCCTCTGACAAGAGAAACGTGCTAATGAAAATATTTGAGAGAAGTTCCATTTCATGGGACAGGAAGCCGAGAAGTTGAAAATATCAAGAATGGTAGAGAGGGGATAGGTCATATGCATGTCATAAATTGACAAGATCTCTTTCAGAAAAAATAAAATTCCTGGGGGAACTATTTTACCATGGACCCATACCAATAATTGAGTTATTTGGTGAGGGTGAATAAAACCTCTTCACTTCAGCATTAACAAGAACACCCTTTAAAAAGGGTTGTCGTGGCATTAAATTTTGTGTATAGATAGTAATAAAGAAAGCAGTGACGTGTCTAAGGGGCTATTGGGGGTTTAGCCTCCCCCTCACCTCCCAAATTTTGTCGAAGCCATAAATATAATCAACTGAAATATCAAATGAGCCATGTGTGGCATTTTTTGCTATCGTATCGACTGAGTTATCGTTAATCTTGGACCAAACCTTTTACAGTTTTCACCAAAAGTTCTCCTATTTTCGATCTTTCATTTTGGCCCTAAAATCTTCAATATTGACCCCAGTTGTACTTTTGGATAAAAGTCTTCAGGCTTGATCAAAAATTTTAATTTTGGACCAAACTTTCAAGTGCCGCAATCTACAACATGGAACCAAAAACCTTTGGATACGGAGGTGAAGTTCTTATAATATCAGGACCATCAGACCATGCGCACATGGGAGCCATAATGAATCTTTAGAGCAAGGATTTTATCTTTTTGCCCATCATGCTAATTGGAAAAAAAATCATGGGAAATTTGTAAGAATTTTAAGGAAATCTCTACCAATTTTCGGGAAATCTCCTTCATTTTCAAAGAAATTTTCTGCATGTTCGTGAAATGTTCTTCAATTTCCGGGAATTTTTCTTCAATTTCCAGGAAATTTGTTACTTTTCAAGAAAGCACTGCCAATTTTGAATTTTTTTTAGGAACTGTTGCCAAAATCAAACAAATTTCAATTTTATGGTAATATTTTCACAATTTGTCATCAAAATAAAAGCATGCAACAACCGGAAAACCCTTTTCGGGCGTAGCCTCTAACTTCCTACGCGCCTCTGTCAGTCTGTCCTCCCTAATCTGAAACAGGCCTTTCAGTAAGTTTCCTCAAAAACAGAAAGCAAAGAAAGATAACAAGGTGACGCAGGTATTAATTAATTTATTATGAAATAGAATAGATACAATAAATAAAGACGTCATCAATTAGATTGGCCCCTGCTAAAAACAAGAAGAAAGAACACCTGTTTCCATTTGCTATGTAAAATCAATAACAGTCATCGCCATTGATAATGATAACCTAATCCCAAACGTAATAATCAGTACAAGAAATAATCATGATATTTGAATTTCCACGTTCCCTATGCTAAAACGAATGTAATACAAACAAACAAACATTACAAGATTGAAATGCTTTACAGCCAGACCACCAGACATAGATATACATTCACCAAGTCTAAAGTGTTTCAAAGCTAAACGTAGCCTATATACTAAACTTATTAAAGAGGGAGGCTTGTTTTATTAAAATACGTTGAAATTGGGGATGCGATATTTTGACGTCACTTCCGGTTGTGGACGCAAGATCCGATCCACTGTCTGTTTGTACAAGGAGTTAAAAGAGAACTCCATGGTTTGTACAGCCAGACACTAGCATGTACGTTGTGTGTGCCGGCTTACATACACAGCGCATTACGTTACTGTGACGAAAAACTTTTTTTTTTTTTTCAATGCGTTTGTTAGAGAGCGAAAAACTAGTATTAAAATACTACAATAATAGTCACCAAATGAAAATTACTGAAAAAAAGAAGAGAAAAAGAAGAGAAAAAGATGAAAGCAAAAGTCGCAATTAACGATTCTACTGGGGCTCTAACTCACGACTGTTGATAAGAAAGAAATACCTTCCGATCGCCGCAAGCTACTGGGCTGCTGGGATAACTTGTGTAATAACCTTCAAGGCGTTTTAAATAACTATATACCTTGCAATACAAGACAACGAATCGCGCAGCAAAATTTCAACCAATCAACAAATTTGAAAGGAGTTCTAATTATTGTGCACATATGACGATTTCGCCTCTTTATCTGTTTTTCCTCATACTTGATACGCTCGGTTGTCGTTCATGTCCAGAGGGATTTTTGCCAACTTATCCTGTAAGTTTGCAAAGCACCATTGAAAATGTTTATACAGTAAAGTAAGTAATGTGCGCTGTACTACAAGTGTCCATTACCTTATTCAGATTCAGATTTAGGTTGCAAAATTAGTTCAGCTAACAATTTCTTAATTTAATTGTTGAAGTTTTCGGTTAGACTAGACTCGTTTATTTCAAAGTTCAAATAATATCATTCTCCTTAACTATCTCTTTGTGACTCTTTAAAAGTATTTTGGTATTATTTATATTTTCTATTATGTTTCTGAAACAGTAATAATATCTAAACGATACCAGCCCGGGGATTGAAAATTCCAGCCCGGGTGAAATATTGATTGACAGGTCACCCATCCCGGGCCTTGCCCAGGCTTATGTAATGTAATCGCAACAAGTAAATGGACAGGGCTGAGATTAAATTCTTAACCAAAAATGATAAACTTTTAAACCATTAATAATTAATTTAAATAAAATGATAAGATAAATTAAATTAAGATGATATGTCACAAAACGACATTCTGTATTGATATAATTCTAAATTTTCGTTCTCTTGCACAAAAAAGTAAAATATATGCATATATTATGCTGGTCGCTTGTTTATATGACATGAAATACGGTATCAGGTAGCACAAAAGTAATTATTTTACCTATCGCAACCTACGATGAAAGAGTCAAATGTCGGGTCTTTTTGTAACAGAAAAGGAAAGTTTTGCAAACTTTTGCTGTTTTCTTACAAAACACCATTTAAAAAAGAGATGTCATAGCATTTAATTTTTTGTATAAAAAGTAATAAAGAAAGCAGTGGGCGGGGACTCGCCCCCTAAAAAACATAGTCCCTCCCCTAAAAAAAAACATTATTCAAATTTTCATAAATTTTAAGGAATTATTCGTCATTTTTCAAAAATTTCCTTCATTTTGGGAAAAATTTCCGTACTTTCCGTGAAATCAAAGAGCTTGAAGCTCTTTGGTAAAATTTCTTTCAATTTTCTACACATAAATGGTTAAAATTGACAGCCTCTAACCACTCTTAGTGTGAAAATTATCTTTATACGTTAATATCTAGGTAAAATAATGATTATCAACACTGACAAGTGTCCCATGTGAGGTCATGGCGTTATCCATGATGTAATGGCGTCTTTGATGACGTCATGATATAATTTTGTGTAATTTTAGATTGCTTTCCACAATGATGAAAAAACGTTTTATTTACCATATATCTATCTCTAAGAGAATATAGTGACATCTTAATTTAACTGATGACGTCAAAAGTCATAATGAATAACGCCATTCATGGCATCTAGAAGTCATAATAAATAACGCCATTAATGACGTTTTGAAGTCATGATGTTTTTTAAACTTCAAACAGTAAATGTAAATATCATTATTTTAAAAGTAATTTACTGCTGAAATAACAACTGAATATTTCTAGTCAAATGGCTGTTGTGACGTGCCTAGTGTGTTGCCGTAGCATTTAAGTGCTGGCTACACCCGCTTTGCTACAGCAGTGTGAAAAAGGGAGCTGCAGAGTGTAAAGGCCTAAGTCTCTCCCTGATAAAATCATACAACACGCAGGACCATCAGCGTATGGACATGCCCTGGTTCCCGCGAAAAGTGTCGCCAGTAATGGGTTAAATGACCACACTACCTTGTGTGTGTCCTAGGAGGGTCAAAAGCTAAGAAAGTCAACCCTACAGAAATCCAGAGTGGAATCCTTAAGGCGGTCCGTGTGCTAGGCTCGACACTTTTCCGGTAGCTGCTGCATCCAAGCTGATTACTGCCATACATTTGCCATGTATGTCTCTGCGTAACACCAGAAAGAGGGATTCTGATGTCTAAACGGTTCAGGGTCTCTATGCAACCTACGCAGTTTCGCGCCCTGAAGAGTTTACTTCGGTGGTGCTGCTGCAAAGTAGCTAAATCAACAAGAGGCAAGCAGGTACCACTTATTAGTACAACCCAATTGACATAAGTAAGGGGAACTACGGGTTGCATCTGGTGGTGGGAGAGGTATCTGTCTCTATGATCAGCTACCACCCACAAAAGTCGGGCAGTCCCCGTTCAATAAGGACCGTCAAAGTATACCTGTTTTAATGGGTGCTTGTGGCTTACAGATAAACCAGAAGAAGCATAATGCAAGATCACATCGGGGAAAACCAGGAAAAGGATGCAAAAATTACCACTTTGGCCTCTCAGACGATTAGCGCAAAATAAATTATCAACAATTCACAAAAAAAAAAATCGTCATCAATAAGAAACTCAAAGAGGCTCGACATAGACATCGCAACAACATTCTTGTTACCAGCGGAACGTTGTATGAGGATGATTATACCTTCTTCAGACAGAGAAGACCCTAGGAGGATGGGCGGCTGTGTGTAGCTGTGTAGAGGGCGATGTGAGGTACACCTTGCTGTCAGTTACAGCCTGGAGCCTCCAACTGATGGCTCAGATCACATACTTTCTCTTCATTTTTCAACGTCTTTAGGGAAAGCAACCATTATCGCCGTCTATGCCTCAACGCTATATGCTCCTATATTATTCTACGAAGACCTGGTCACTGCTGTTAGAAAAGTCCATGATTCTTTTTGGGGGATTTCACCTCCCCGCGCCAGAGGGGGCTATAATCACGACGCAAAGCCTAGGATATTCCGGAATCGACAAGATGAATCACAACGGTCAGAGGCTGATTGAGCTGTATTCCTACTACCAGCTTTGCATCACAAACACGTTTTCAGTACTAAATACCATTACCGAGTGTCCCGGAGACATCCACGGTCACATCACTGACATTAGATCGACATTGTTTTTTACCAGAGGAGCTTCAACTAAAACCTGTGCTCATTACACGCAGTTTCCACAGCGCAGGCTGCGACACCGATGAAGCAATTGGCTAAACACTATCAAGAGTTCTGCACAAGCTGACAAGAGAAACAATGTGAATGACAAGGGTATTTGCAACATATCAAAAGTACTATCAAAAGTTACTAGTCACGGAAGAGTTCAAAACGCTGTTAAAAGAAGAAGAATTCAGCAATGTCGTTGACTCTGTGACTCACGGCAAGGCCTTACACAAGGAAGGCACCCCAGTATAAGTGTGTGGAAAACCATCTCTGCCTAGATTATCGAAACTTTTTTGTCAGTCAGTCAGGAAGTATGTCTATTAATAGGAACATTTATAACATACGAGAATATTGAAGTCATGCAGCCGTGTTGTTCAGAGGTTGCGGTAAATTGTCATAGTTTCTGATTTATGTACTTGAAAACCAAAAAAAAAAAATCATTGTGTTGAAAAACGTTTCAATTTTAAAAATGGCCGTTTCGCGCCTTAAAGCCTAGCTCTATTGTCTATTTGATCTGGTATTTCGAAAACGGCGTGGTGAACATATCAATTGGGAGTAAAAAAGTTGTAGACATGACAGTAATAAAGGTATTTTCATAGATTTTAAGTTCTCCTAGCAAAGATATTTTTCCCAGACGTATTTCAAATTAAAAAAATAGAACATTGCATAAGGCTTTAGCGTTAGAATAGCAAAGGAGAACGGGAAATATCACAAAATGGCGGCTTCCATGTAGCAAAATGTTCCCATTAATAGGAACATTTATGTTCCCATTAATAGGCATGCTACCAGACTGCCAGTGCAATGAATGAACAATACCCCATGACATACTCTACGTAATACCAACATAGTCACTCTCTACGAGAACACAACGGACCGTACAGACAAAAACATCTACCGAGGGATACCGCTCCTACGCACGGTGTGGAAAGCTTTTGTTCAGGTAGCCCTGGAAGGTTGTAATTGCTCAATTGAAGGGCGCGTGTACCCTGCATACAGTGTAGGTATAGAGTAGAGAGGTTCACAATAAACACGGTGTTTCAAACAGGCAAGTGCAGGAGAAATGCTGCAGGTAGAAGCTACCATTGTACATACCCTTCGTCGGTCTGACCAAGACATTTATCATTGGTCAGCAAGAAAGGTTTCAAGCTCCTCAAGAAAATAGGTTATTTAGCAAAGTTCTGCGCCTGATTACATTCTTCCAAAATGACATGAAGGGGACAGGTGTAAAACATAGCTGTTCTCGCCCCAACCCTCTTTCGCAGCTTCTCCTCCCTGTTGCTGTCGTAATCGTTCGACTCTTCAGAAGACAGAGTGTTTCTCCAAACTAAACCCAACGACAAGCTGCTAAATCTCGCGTGACTTATGGCAAAAACAAAGGTCCAGCAGCTCCTGGTATGCGAAACATTGTTTGCTGACGACGCTGCTTTGGCTTCCCACTTCGCGCGGTGGACCTACAACGCATCATCAAGCTCTTGTTTTGGCCTGCAAAGATATCGTCCTCTTTATCAGCCTCAAGAAAAGTGATGAGTCATACAGTATATACGGGGAGTTCTCGTCAGATTTTAGACACGCTGGGCGACCAATGATACATTAAAAGGATGTCTGCAAGAGAGACATGAAGTCACCTGACACAGCACAGTCACATGGGAAGTAGGAAACACGGTTCAAACATGCATCCGATTGGTGAATACTAAGAGAGAAGAGAGATGTGGAGATTGAAGAGAGACAAGCAGAAAAAGAGCCATTTTGGCACTTTCACTTCAAAAGACCTACAAGTGCAGCAGTTGCGAGACAGACTGCCATTAAAAGATTGGACTTTACAGCCATGCTGTTGATGCTAAACCTCCAATTGAATAACAAGTAGTCCGTACGAAATCCATTGTCTTCCAAAACAGACTAAATCTATGATATAACAGCCCTGCTACTTGTATAGTCGTATGCAGTCTTCATTTCCATCATTATCTGAAACTGGATCATGGGCTATACTGTATTATTGCAGTCTGAAAGCTCCAATGCATTCAAATTCAAGCCCACGTTTCAGCTACATTTTTGTGTGTTGCACCATGCAGAGCAGTTGTAGTCGGTCGTTTCGAGTGATATGCTTGGAATTCGTTTGTCCCAGCCAGTGGCGGTGCTAGAAGTTTGGCCATGGGGGCGAGAGAGGGGCAATTTTGTCTCATGTGGGGATCGAATAAAATATGTTACTTTACTAATTTAGTGGGAAAAGCGATCTTGTAGGGGCACATGCCCCATCCCCATTAGCGCCGCCACTGGTCCCAGTCCCATTGCGTAGAGCCCATGCCACCATTCTTGCCCATCCACACCATAACTTGTACGTATGTCTGTATGCAGTTTTGTAGCAGAGGGGGTTGGAGGGAGGTTTTCGGGTGTCACGGAGGTTTTTGTTGTGATCAATTTTTTGCACAAGAACCTGTGGTCTAGTGAATGTTTCTTCACTTTCTTTGGTAATAATGAAAAGAGATTCAATCAAATTGGGAATATTCAAAGACCAAGACGTGGACCAAACTGATTTATGCCCACATTCATATTCAAAAGATGTCAATCTTTGAATGAGTCACTTAAGGTAGAAATTGGACAAATACATGACCTCATAACGTGCATGCATGCTGTATTTCTCCAGCCAGGAGAGACTTGCCTCACAGACTCTGCTCCCCTTTTCACACTGTTGGAAATAGCAAAGCTAGTGTAACCAGCGGTGAGGACCTAATTGAGAAATGTTGACGGCAACATACTAGACAAATAACAACAATCATTTGACAAGATATATTCATTTGTTATCTCAGTTAATAGAAACAGTGGAGAAAATAATTAAAAAGGGTGATGTTTATACTTTTCGGTGCAATTTTGTAACCGATTGAAAGTTACAAGAACATTCTGACTTCATGACGTCATCAATGGTGTTATTAATTATTACTTCTTGACATCATCAATTAAATTAAGATGTCACCATACTCTCATCAAAAGAGATATATGATAAATAAGACGTTTTTTATCATCGTGGAAAGCAATTTGACTATCATGTTATGACCAGGCCTGATTATGACGTCATGAAAGATGTCATTACATCATGAATAAGATCATGACTTTATGTGGGACACTTTTGTCAGGTCAGTACTATGACTTATTATTTTACTTGATATTAATGTCTAAAGAAAATATTCACACTTAGAGTGGTTAAAATTGTTAAATTTAACCTCTATGTGTAGATTTGAGCGATTTTCAAGACTGCCGCCGGCCAACTTTTATATGACGTCATAATTAGACCCTTTAAGGTGCTTGGATTTAAAAAACTGGGGATATATTGTTCTTTAGACTTTATAGTACAGAAAACACCATAAAACGTTTTCTTGCAATTTTGGAGTTTATGTGTCAATACGACTACTACACAGCTGTCGCTCACTTGCCTGCCTCTGATGAAGATGATGGCGAGCCACTGAGGGAGGGGCGCAAATATGAAACTTTCTGCCGGGTGTGGTAAAATTGGGGACAATTTACACCACACCTAACAGTGTGTAAATTCCTTATCACACGCTAGACTACTTTGCATGATCTTACAAAGTCTTAAACTTCTAAAAACAGACTTATATATGTATATACACCTCTAAAAATTAGCGAAACTCAAGACTAACTCACAAATTTTAGACTGTGTGCTTAAATGCTAAATTCTCTAATTTTCTAAACTATCTTGAAGTAACTAAAAGTAAATATACTGGCATGGTCAATGGCAGTTCAGATAAAAGAGTTACCAAGAAGAGAGACTGAGATGTAAAGTGAGCTACAAGCTCAAAAAGATTCCCGAACATTTCAAATGGATGTGACAACATTATGAAGCAGAGGCATAGGACGGGTCACCTCTCACCTGCTCACTATCTCAGAGATAAGAACCCCACAAATTTCCTATTACAAGCGGGAAATTGGAATGGTAAATGAAGCATCTATCAAATGCTGTTGTATTTGGGAAATCCCCTTAAATCATTGGCAAATTTTACTTCAATTTATATGTAAAATGCTGTTAAATTTTACCAAAACTTTCAACTTTTTTTATCAGTTGTTTCAACTTTCTGTTGATAGTTTCCCTATTTCCCCTCCCAACCAGGAAGAAAGCATACAATTGGGAAGGTAAAATTTTCTCAGGGGCTGTTCTGCCCCGCTTCCTATGCTCCCTTAAAGTTCATACTTCATACAAACAAGAGTTTCATACAAACAACAAATGAGCATGTCCAGGATTTTTCTGACGGGGTGCCACCCTTGCGAGTATGAACTCAGATTCCTTCACAGCTTGTATTCCATAGATTACTTTCAGACTTTGGGAGAGGGGCAGGCCTTTGGAATCTTTAAATGCAAAATTATGATTCCTTTTTATCATGAATAATACATATTTTTATTTTCATTGATATAATACTTTCATACAAACTTTTATTTGTCATTTTCAAGATTTCAACCCAATTCCCTAATTTGCTACAAACCCTTATATTTCCTTTTGGATAATTATCGTTATCATTTCTAATTCGCCCTTCATATGCCCACTACTCATAGATTATTTTCTGTTGTATTGCTGAAAACTTTTTTGTCACTGCCTCCATCTTCTGATTGGTCAGGTTTAGCATATTTGACACTTTTGTACCTGCCTTTATCCTGCGATATCTTTTTGCACACTAGAGCGATGATGATAATACCCACAATGGCAAGAACAATCACGATCAAGAGCCACCACGGAAATCTACCTCTCTTTGCTGTAAAAGAAGGAACAAAATAACAAATAAAGAAATTGCTCTGTGCAGATGCGTAGGAAGTTGAATTGAGAGGGGGAGGGGTTAAGGTGGGGGGGGGGGGAATCTTTACTTACCGGTTGGGAGTTAAAAATTGGGAAATTATTAGCATAAAAATGTACAAAATGGTGAAACTAAAGAAAAATTTAGCAATATTTACCTAAAATGAAGGAAATTTCCAGAAAATTTTAATTCCGGATAATCAAAGAAAATTCTTAGAAGTTCCCTCATTTCCCCAAAATTTGTCGAAAATGAAGAAACTTTTCAAAAAAATGACGGAGATTTCGCGATTAGTAACAATGTTTCATAGAAACTTTAATTTACCAGTAAATTTTTCCCGTTGGAAACCGTGAAATGTTTTGGGTCCCCCTCCCTGAGAGGTGACCCTTACTACGCGCCTGCTCAAGTGTATTACAATTTAGATACATTCCAACGAAAATGCTTACAGAAAATATTAAAAGTCAGATCGCAATAATGAATTGTATACAAGGACAAGGATGATACCAGTGATTTTTTATTGGAATAAGAATAACAAATCCCTGATGATAACGACAAGGAGGGCGGGATCTAGAAATGTGGGCATTCTCATATGTGAGATCACCTTTTCAGAGCCTCATATTCCATAGCCCTACTCCTACGCCAATGGCACAATCCTGCAAAGGTGTCCGTGTGTTCAAAATGTAACTCCCCGGCCAGCATTGGCTGTTGGCGGCACTGCTAAATAAGTTCTACATTCCATAGAAGTGAAACGCAAGTAATTTATATTATCACAGCCAAAGTTCGGTCACATATCAACTACGGCCAAAATTTTACTACGGCCGACTCTATTTTTACAGCCCTAAACGGAAATGGAAGCCGTAAAATCGATCAAAGACACTCAGGGAAAGATCTTGCCTGATAAAAGGGTTATTGATTTGATTGGTCTTGACTGAGTAAGAACTAAGATCTAGACAGAGATTTTACATCCTTAATTTTCATCATTCCATAATTTTTGTCACACCAACGTGGATTTGAAAGGTTTTGGATATCACAATACCAAATTGGGAAAAGGATTTGAGTGGATTTTTCATAGTATTACGGATTCAGCTAAGATTCAGAATTGCTATCAGTTAAGCACATGAATTACTGTCCTTGAGCCACATATACCACTTGTGAGAGTTTTTCTTTTATTGTGTGTGTTCTTTATTGTGTCAGTTCTGAAAAGATAAAAATTGTGTGTGTGTTCCTCATACACCGGTTTTGAGATATTCTCAAGTGAATCAAAGAAAGATCTTGACTGGAAATGAAGAAGTCCCTGACAAAGAAAAGCAAAATGGAAAGTGTGATAAAAAGCAGGAAATTAATATGAGAAAGTTTCTTACGCCAGAAGAGGAATGGAATTGCGATACTTGTGATATTTTTTCTTTTTCTGATCCAGAACATAGGTTGGGTAATTGTGAATATTGTGAAGAGCACAGGCCTGGTCTTGGCATGATCAAAATTGTTTTTAAGGGAATCTTAAATAGAATTGAATTTCAGAAAAAGATGGACGAATGATTGGGTAAAATTTAAAGTGAACTAGTGTATGTTGTATCAAATGTGACTCTGATGAAGATTTAGTTAGTACAAGAAGTGAAAGACTGTATCACACCTCAAGCATTACCAGCAGCAAGTCATGGCGAAGTAAACGACCCACTTACATCATCTACTGATACTATAGTGGAAAAGGCAACAAATGAGACAGAAGCTAGACTTGCTAGAAAAAATATTATTGTTTTGTTTACTGTGAAGGAACCAGAAAGTAATTTGAAAGCGGAAATCATTATCAGTTCGGGGCTTCCTTAATTTCGAAGACAAAAATTGCGTTCGAAATTGAGGACATATTACTTTTCATGAACGGCCATCTTGCTTATTACCCACAATGCACAATGCTTTTCTTCTGCGCCATACATGTAACATTAACTAGAGATTGTCGAACCAGTAGAAATTTTCTATCGCCTTCGGAGACGTAGGTAATGAATGTTCAGATTCAATTTATGTAAATCTCAAAAATTTACCAAATTTGAAAACTGATTCACCAGAACGACTTTTTATAAACTGAGAAAAATATTTGACCTGCGCAGTGACCTTTAGTGCTCGGCGTAAAATGGTCGCTTCACTGGCAGTTGCCACGAACCATTCTATATGAACTAAAAACGCGTAAATCAACGTTGGCATACAATATACAGGTGAATTAGTGCTCAATTTGAATGTTTTTTACATTATAGCGTAAATTGTGTATTCTGTTGCTGAGGATGTGTTAAAGATATATTTTTTGATTTTCTTTGTGTACATGGCAGAATTATTTTGTCAAAACATCGGGACTGTCAGGCTATAGGCATACTGCGCAGCAGCAGCATTCATGCTATTATATTACTGTGTACGTACGTATTGTGCAATGTATGTACGGGATGTGTTAAAGAGATTGTTTTTAATCTTTTGTGCACACGGCAGAATAATTATGTCGATACAGCCGCCTGAGTACAGCCGGAACACTAGTCAACTACGGTGTGCTGTGTTTCAAAGCCTCGCGTTTCTCTTACCAGCCTCACACAGTCAACTACGACCCATACATAGACTATGGAAATTTAACTTACCATTGATTTAAGTTTAGCCGCAATGAATTTTGTGCGCTGTTTCGGTAACTGTTTTTTATAGTGTTTTTACACCTTGAATTCTGCTCAAAGAAATATAGGCCCCATGTTATGTTTTTAAAACTTTCTAGGCCTATGTCTTTAATTGAAGTCATCAAATTTTCTAGTATCATCTTCCTTTACAAATGGATACATTTTTGGCCGAAATGTACCTAATAACCTGTAGGCATACTGCACAACAGCAACGTTCATGTTGAGCTACCATATCACTGTGTACGGAGGGCAAACCGCATTTTCCGAGAACGATCACACATAACGAAAACGTCTGTGTAACATCTAATATGATAGTGTGATGTTACAGCCAAGCTGCGCGAATGAATATGATCAGCATACATGTTCGTCGATATCGAAGAAGATAAATGTACGTCGATTTCGAAGAAGATAAAAGTTCGTCGATTTCGAGGAATCCCCCGAACTGATTATGAAAGATAAAGAAGCAGTGCATGGAATATGCGAGGAGATAAATGTGGAGGTAACTGATACTAAAATTGTACATGTGAAGAGAATTGGAAGAAAGAATCAAACAGGAGTTGTACATAGTGAAGAAAAGAATCAGACAAGAGTTGTAAATGGTGAAGAAATGATACTTCCTAGAATTATGCTAGTGACACTACATGAATCTGCAAAGACAAAAATCACAAGAAATGCTTATAAACTTAAAGACAGTGAATCAGTAGATTTTAGAAGAGTATTCATTAAGCATGATATGACTAAGGGTGAGTGAAAGGCAAAAAGAGTCATTACTCAGGAAAGAAACCAGACAGAGACAGGAGCAACATGAGTTTGACTTTTTTTTAAATTTGGTCAAGAACCTTCTTGGGAAAGACGCATTATACAAGTCAACAAAAATCAGACCAAAGCTGCAATTGGGCTCAGCCCAGCAGCTCAAGATAAGTAAACAACACAATAATATAAATATAAATAGTGTACATAGTTTTCGTGTTTTGTTTTCAAATGTTGATACATTTAACTGCAGAAAGAAAAAATGAAGAGCTAAACGTCCGTTGGAGTGATTCAGAAGAAAGGCCAGCGGTGATAGCACTTTTAGAAGTAAAGCCAAAGAACGTCCGATTTGAAAGAGTGTTAGCTGAATATGCTATTGATTATCATGAAACCTTTTCATGCAATATTTAGGATTAGAAAGGAAGAGGAATGTTGTTACTGTATACATTTATGTAATTCGATGCAGACAAATATCCATCCAGAATGATTTTGAAAATATGAAATAGATCTGGAAGGCAAAGATAAATTACTCCTGACATCAGTTTATAGAATTCCAAGTTTTAGAGAAGCTGAAAATGGAAAACTTAATAATTTTTTTAAAAACTATTGCAGATGAAAAATTATTCACATGTTCTATATGTGGAGGACTGTAATGTACACACATTAACTGGGTTGATTATTATACAACAAGAGGACCTGGAGATTGTGGTTATGAGTTTATGGAGACTGTGAGAGACTGTTTTGCAGCCAACTCGTGGAAGGGGGCAAATTCTCAATCAGTGCTTGACCTGATATTTAGTAATGAGGAAGGAATGATCTGTAATGTGACATATGGTGCACCACTAGGTAAAAGTGATCATTCACTTATTTCATTCTCATTTAATGCTTACATCATGATGTGTAAAACAGAAAAGCGAGATAAATCTATGATAAGGCAGACTATGATGTCATAAAAGATAGACTTCAAATTGATTGGAAGGAGAAACTGCAAACTTAGATGTGGATGAACAGTGGGATATATTCACTGAAGAATTAAAATCAGCAGTAGGTAGTCATGTACCCAGAGCAACAACTAAATCTAATAGGAAGCAAAGTGTTAATATAGACAAGAAATTGAAAGTGAAAATTAAAAGAAAGCAAAGGCTTTAAAAGAACAGATATATTCATGACAATGATTTAACTGCACTGGAGGATTACAAAAGGATTAGGAATCAGATAAGAAGAATGGCACGACACAATATTAAACAGTGTGAAAGAAATGTAGCTTTTAAAAGTGAAAGAAAATCCTAAGAAGTTCTGGAAATTTGTACAAAACAAAACGAAGACATCAGTTTCTGACCTGTATGTAAATGATGAGATAGAAATGTCACTCTAGTAATAAGGAAAACGCAGAGATCTTAGCAGAGTTTCTTACATCAGCATTTACCATTGAAAAAATATGAAATTTCCAGTCTTAAACATCAATGAAAGCACTCCTAAGCTAAACACTTTCGAAATAAATGAGGAAATTGTCTTAAAGCGATTAATAAACTTGAAAATTGACAATTCCCCTGAACCAGATTCTATACAACCAAGGATATTAAAAGAGATGTATGACGTAATAGCTTTACCATTGTCAATTATATTTCAGTCATTTATTGAAGGAAGTAAACTACCAGAAGTTTGGAAATGTGCTAATATCACTGCTTTGTTTAAACAGGTGATAGACAATATACTGGAAACTAAAGCCAGTAAGTCAAACCGATATTAAATGCAAGGTTTTGGAGGGGGTTGTACAATAAAGAATAGTTCAACGCAAGAAACGCAACAAATTGTTCAGCGATAGGCAATATGGATTTATAGCTGGAAGATCGTCAGTCCTGCATTTGATTCGTGTATTAGATGAGTGGACTGAAATCTTAGACAGAGGAGGATGTTGTATATTGTGACTTTATGAAAGCATTTGACAAAGTCCCTTATGTAAGGCTTATACACAAGTTAAAATTGTACAAAATTAGTGGTATTTATTCAAAGCGGATTGAATCGTTTCTCTTTGGTCGCAAACAAAGGGTACTAATCAGTGGGGAATGTTTGGAGTGGAAACCTGTTATGAGTGGAATACCTCAAGAATCACTTTTAGGACCGATTTTATTTGTACTTTATATTAATGATCTTCCTCTTTCACTTCAAAATAATAGCACATCATATTTATTTGCTGATGACACCAAAGTATATCATGAGATAGCATCAACAGCAGATTGTGAAAACTTTCAGAACGATATTTTTATAGGTATGAATGGTCTGAAAAATGGATGTTACGTTTCTATTCTGATAAATACAAAACTATGAGAATTGGTCGCTCATCTGTTAAAAGGTATGATTATAAAATGTTTGAAAATGGCAATCCAATGGAACAGTCAAATAGTTAAAAGATATTGGAGTTACAATCGATGACAGGCTCTCATTTGAAAAGCACATCACTGATAAAATAAACAAAGCAAACTCAGTCATGGGTGTCATAAGAAGATCTTTCATGCAAAACATTCAAATTTTGTATACAAGTCTTGTCGTCCTCATTTAGAATTTGCCAACCAGTTATGGAATCCATTTTTTTAAAAACACATCGATATGATTGAAAACGTACAACATAGAGCAACAAAACAAATTCCTGGATTAAGAGACCTATCTTATGAAGAGAGATTAAGAAAATTGGATTTACCTACTCTCAGTTATCGACGAGTCCGTGAGGTTATGATTGAAACCTAAAAGATATTATCTGGCATGTTTATGAGGGGGTATCTAATTTTGTTGCTATTGTCATATGGTCTATAGTATACACTGTTTGATATTGTCATGGTCTATAGTATACACTGTTTGCTATTGTCATGGTCTATAGTATATAATGTTTGCTATTGTCATGGTCTATAGTATATAGATAATGTTTGCTATTGTTATGGCTATTGTTTGCTATTGTTATGGTCTATAGTATATGTTTGATATTGTCATGGTCTATAGTGAATAATGTTTGCTATTGTCATGGTCTATAGTATATAATGTTTGCTATTGTCATGGTCTATAGTATATATTGTTTCTATAGTATGTAATGTATTGTTATGGTCTATAGTATACACTGTTTGATATTGTCATGGTCTATAGTATAAACTGTTTGCTAATGTCATGGTCTATAGTATATAATGTTTGCTATTGTCATGGTCTATAGTATACACTGTTTGATATTGTCATGGTCTATAGTATACACTGTTTGCTATTGTCATGGTCTATAGTATATAATGTTTGCTATTGTCATGGTCTATAGTATATATTGTTTGCTATTGTTATGGTCTATAGTATATAACTGTTTGATATTGTCATGGTCTATAGTATATAACTGTTTGCTAATGTCATGGTCTATAGTATATAATGTTTGCTATTGTCATGGTCTATAGTATATAATGTTTGCTATTGTCATGGTCCATAGTGTATATAATGTTTGCTATTGTCATGGTCTATAGTATATAATGTTTGCTTTTGTCATGGGCTATAGTATAAACTGTTTGCTATTGTCATGGTCTATGGTTTGTTATTGTCATGGTATATATATGTTTGCTATTGTCATGGTCTATAGTATATAATGTTTGCTATTGTCATGGTCCATAGTATATAATGTATAATGTTTGCTATTGTCATGGTCTAATGTCATGGTCTATAGTATATAATGTTTGCTATTGTCATGGTCTATAGTATATATTGTTTGCTATTGCCATGGTCTATAGTGTATAATGTTTGCTATTGTCATTAGTATATAATGTCATATTGTCATGGTCTATAGTATAAACTGTTTGCTATTGTCATGGTCTATAGTATATAATGTTTGCTATTGTCATGGTCTATAGTGTATAATGTTTGCTATTGTCATGGTCTATAGTATATAATGTCATTCTATAGTATATAATGTTTGCTATAATGTCATATAATGTTTGCTATTGTCATGGTCTATAGTATATAATGTCTTGTCATGGTCTATATATATAATGTTTGCTATTGTCATGGTCTATGGTATATAATAATGTTTGCTATTGTCATGGTCTATAGTAAATAATGTTTGCTATTGTCATGGTCCATAGTATATAATGCTATTGTCATGGTCTATAGTTGTTTGCATATTGTCTATAGTATATAATGTTTGCTATTGTCATGGTCTATAGTATATAATGTTTGCTATTGTCATGGTCTATAGTATATAATGTTTGCTATTGTCATGGACTATAGTATATAATGTTTGTATATAATGTTTGCTATTGTCATGGTCTATAGTATATAATGTTTGCTATTGTCATGGTCTATAGTATATAATGTTTGCTATTGTCATGGTCTATAGTATATAAAGTTTGCTATTGTCATGGTCTATAGTATATAATGTTTCATGCTATTGTCATGGTCTATAGTATATAATGTTTGTCATATTGTCATTGGTCTATAGTATATAATGTTTGCTATTGTCTATGGTCTATTGTCATGGTCTATAGTATAGTATATAATGTTTGCTATTGTCATGGTCTATAGTATATAATGTTTGCTATTGTCATATAGTATATAAAGTTTGCATTGTCATGGTCTATAGTATATAATGTTTGCTATTGTCATGGTCTATAGTATATAATGTTTGCTATTGTCATGGTCTATAGTATATGATGTTTGTATATTGTCATGGCTATAGTATATAATGTTTGCTATTGGTATATAATGTTTAATGCTATTGTCATGGTCTATAGTATATAATGTTTGCTATTGTCATGGTCTATAGTATATATGTTTGCTATTGTCATGGTTTATAGTATATAATGTTTGCTATTGTTATGGTCTATAGTATTAAATGTTTGCTATTGTCATTGGTCTATAGTATATAATGTTTGCTATTGTCATGGTCTATAGTATAAACTGTTTGCTATTGTCATGGTCTATAGTATATAATGTTTGCTATTGTCATGGTCTATAGTATATAATGTTTGCTATTGTCATGGTCTATAGTATATGATGTTTGCTATTGTCATGGTCTATAGTATATATTGTCATGTTTGCTATTGTCATGGTCTATAGTATATAATGTTTGCTATTGTCATGGTCTATAGTATATAATGTTTGCTATTGTCATGGTCTATAGTATATAATGTTTGCTATTGTCATGGTCTATAGTATATAATGTTTGCTATTGTCATGGTCTATAGTATATGATGTTTGCTATTGTCATGATCTATAGTATATACTGTTTGCTATAAACCAAAGATGTGGGATCTTTGGCTGTGTATAAACCCAGGAGGTACGAACTTTGGCTGTGTATAAACCAAGGAGGTGGGATCTTTGGCTGTGTATAAACCAAGGAGGTGGGATCTTTGGCTGTGTATAAACCAGGGGGGTAGGATCTTTAAGCTGTGCATAACCCAAGGAGGTAGGATCCTTGGCTGTGTATAAACCAAGGAGGTAGGATTTTTGGCTGTGTATAAACCAAGGAGGTAGGATATTTTTGTGGTGTATAAACCAAGGAGGTAGGATCTTTGGCTGTGTATAAACCAAGGAGGTAGGATCTTTGGCTGTGTATAAACCAAGGAGGTAGGATCTTTGGCTGTGTATAAACCAAGGTGGTAGGATCTTTGGCTGTGTATAATGTATAAACCAAGGGGGTAGGATCTTTGTATAAATTAACGTACGTGACGTGTTCGTTGTTACTCCTGGACATTCCTCTGAGATAGACGATGATGGTCGTTTTGCAGGTGTTGCCCCTTCTGCTGGTGTTTCAGAAGACTCCTTTGATTTTGATGGTGATGACTTTGTCCCGTCGTCAGGTAACGTTGTCCAAATCACGGGTGTTGTCGTAGGCGACGAGGTTGGTACTTAAATACAATGAACATTAAACATTACTTTTGTCAATCTTCGTTTTTAATAATGGCTTCTTGCATGAAAGGAAATGATGGAATGTGAATCTTGGCTGAATAGAACTGAAACAATGATTGCTTTGTCTGAATAAAACTAAGACAATGATCAGGGTGTAGATCCTGAAGTGTTTATAATGCAAATGGCAATACAGATCAACAGTGAGAAATAGATTGTTTGGAATTATAACTTGGTGAGCCTAGGGTTTCTAAGGTATATTGTCACGGTATTCCGGATAGGGAATGAACATGGGGCGGAGGTATTCGCTCTGCAGAATATTAGCTCATTTTAACAACATTTTAACTATTTGTGTATTGTTTCACGCATGTGCATTGAAACAAATAATTGGCAAACCAAAGGAAGAGGAGGCGTGTCTCCAAATAATTTTGATGGAGGGGACAAATTTATATAACATTCAATTAACTTGTACTCTGATGTTGTAAATGTGGGTCATAGGCCTAAATGAAATAGGTCGAAAAGCATGATAAAGGATAACAATATGAGAAAAAATGTTGACAAATTTTGTGTTAAAAGGAACATACAATTAAAATGAACTGAAAACGATTTACAATCAGGATATTTTCAAAGTTTATCCGAAACATCCGCTGAGTGAGGGCGGAGGAGTTTTCTCCCTGTCACCACTGGCGGTACCGTATTTGTATATCTAAAGTGAGTGTGTGTGTGTGGGAGGGAGGGAGTGGAGAACTTTTCCCTTGCTCCCCGCAAATCCCGCCTGTTCCTGCATATCACTATAGCTACATTACTGTGCTCGTCTTAGCAGATCTATGTCGTGATACTTACCATATATAACCACTGAATGTGTCGTGGTGAAGACTGGACTGCTTGCAACCAGCCTAACAGTAAAGTTTCCACTATTCTGTTCGTCGAGTACGGTGACCGTGACAGCCCCTGAAGACTCCACTGAAGGCGCTATGATGTCCACGGGGACTACGGTATCCACGGGGTCAACCTCCAGACCTGAATCCGCCAAAACCCCTTAAAATGAACATGGTGAGATGAGTCATTTCATGCAGAAAACATAATAAGGGTAGCTAGTATCAGGGCCGTATTCTCCTCCACAAAGTGGAGGAAATTTGGGGCCGCCATACTTTTCCTCCATAAACAGATATAGAGTAAGGGGAATAGAGTACGGGGACAGTACTTTCTTAACCTTTTGCATTTTTTGAAATTCTGCCGGAACGTTAGGGGGGGAGGGGGGGGGTCGTTTTTAGGAACTGGGGCTCGGGTATCATATCCAGAAGCATAGAAGGGGAGTGGGAAAAACTACCCCTACGAGAGGGTTTTACGTTCGCGGTTCTATGCTTTCTTCTTGGTTGGGAGATAACATGGGGAAATGTGTGAAATAAAATGTAAAGCATTGATCAAATTGAAGGAAAACTTGATCAAATTGAAGGAAAATTTTGTATAATTGAAGAAAATTGCAGAATGTTTTTGTAAAATTTGGCAACTCTCTCCGAATAATTGATTTCTTGATTACTAGAAAGATTTGAAAGAAAACGTAATCTGGTAGTTTACTAGAGCAATTTTCCCGCTCATAACTGGGAATATTTGGCTCTTCCATTGGGGAATAGTAAAAGCATGAAATACAAAAATCCCCATATAAAATACATAGATATGAACAAGTGGGGGAAATGCCCTTTCACCCCATGCCAAATCCCGCCTTTGTTGATACCTGTATCGTAGCTACGGGGGAATTGGAGATCGAACCCCTAATCGGACTGCCCATCCTTGACCTCCCGTCCCTTTAAACCTTCCGTTCCTTGGACCCTCCTGTCCTTTGGACCCTCCCACAATTTGGACGTTCACATCAAAAGTGCAGGCTGTACCTTCATTTTTTTTTTGTCAAAGGAATATTCCCATGTTTTTTTGTAATCGTTCATAAGAAAGAGAAAAATTGAGTACAAATATTATGTTATTCCTTTCAGGAAATATTCAAATTTTGAAAATGCCAATAAACGAATACGAAAAGGCTCAGTATGACATCACAGCAACACATTCTCCCACAAAGTTTATGTGTTTCATTAAAATCTATCATCCTTTTTGGTGAGCATGCGAAGCATAATGCAAACCTATGTAATGGCGGTTCCGTTCGTCCGGCTGTTCACAGTTTTTCGTGAGATTTCCTCAGAAATGTTTAAGTTTTTTAAGAATTCCCCTAAAAATGGCAAATTTTCTTCAGAGTTCCTAAGAGAAAGTTAAAAGTTTCTTCAGATATCCTTGCGGTAGGTTAGAATTTTCTTACAAAATGTATTTTTTAGAGACACTTAAGTAAGATTGAAGACTAGTTTCCTGAAAGTCTACAAAACATTTAATATTTCCTTAGAAGATAAATGTAAAACGATATAATTTTCCAATATTCTTCAGAGATCCTCAAATGTCTCTCTCGTAGCGCTGGAGATTTTAAATTCTTCAACATATTTGGGCACCAACGATTATATCAGGCATGATTATTAAAGTCCGCCTTTATTACTGTGGTCATTTGCATAAACTTGCTACAGTATATGAACTGACCAGACTTGTATTTTATTTAGTATGCTCAGTCGCTGAGTGTGACAGAATGTGACTGCATATGAAGATAGGGAGAGATACCAAGTGGGACATGGATGAGGGCCATGCATGCGGGACATATGACGTAATATATACCATGTGGTATACACCAATGGCAATATCAGGCAGATTATTTGACTCCGCCTTCTTTTCTTATTCAACAAGTTATTTGCATATAAGTTATTATATGAACTGACCCTTTCATACATAGTATGCTCAATTAGGGACTGTGATAGCTATGATGAGACTTCTTATGGAGCCTATGAGATGTCACGTGGGACATGGGGTGGGATGCCATGTGGGATATGTGGTGGGATGCCATGTGGGACATGGGGTGGGATGCCATGTGGGACATGGGGTGGGATGCCATGTGGGACATGGGGTGGGATGCCATTTGGGACATGGGATCATGAGGGACATGGGGTGGGATGCATGGGGACATGGGGTGGGATGCCATGTGGGACATGGGGTGGGATGCCATGTGGGACATGGGGATGCCATGTGGGACATGGTGGGATGCCATGTGGGACATGGTGGGATGCATGTGGGACATGGGGTGGGATGCCATGTGGGACATGGGGTGGGATGCCATGTGGGACATGGGGTGGGATGCCATGTGGAACATGGGGTGAGATGCCACGAGTAACACAGCGCGTGACATAGGTTGGGATATTATGTATAAAATAGGGTAGGAGGCTATGTAGGACATAGGGTAGGGCCATGGGAACATGGGATGTGATGCTATGTGGGACATAAAGTAGGATGTCATTGGGAGGGATACCATGTGGAACATATGGTGGGATCCAATGTGAGACATAAGATGGTATGCCATACGGGATAGCAGATGGGAAGACACTGATGCGGGACATACGGTGGGATGCCATGAGGAACATATGGTGGAATGCCATGTGAGACATGGTGGAATGCCATGGATGGTATGTATGGTGGAATGCCATGTGGGAGATATGGTAGAATGCCATGGGGTGACAAAGGGACATATGGATGGTATGTCATGTTGGGACATGGGATGGGAAAATAAATTCATTTCCATTACATAATGGCACATGGGATGGGATCCAAACATGTGGGACAACTAGGGTGGGATGCCATGTGAGTCATAGGATGGGATGCCATAACTATATGTTTTATGTAATCTTACATTTTTCTTTATGGTGGAATGCCAAATGTACTTTTGTTGGACAAGAGATGGAATGGGATGTCATGTGAACATGGGGTGGGATGCCATGTGGGAAATATGGTGGAAGCCATGTAAGACAAGGGATTAGATGGGATGTCATATGAAACATGGGTGGGATGCCATGTGGGACATGGGATGCCATGTGGGACTTAGTGTGAGATACCATTTTTATAATTGGCCGAGTCATATGATATGGGTGTCAATTTGAATGGGCATGCGAACCATGATAGTATTTACCGTTCTAGTTATTAGTAAAACCTGCTAAAAAAATAAATTGATGAAACTTAGGTATTTATATACATTGCCAAATATTTCCTACTTCAAAAACTTTTGGACAATTCTGTCTAATTATACAGAAACAACCAATTAACGTTCAAAGAAATGCATAAACATTTGCAATGGAATTGCCTCTATGACATCATCAAACACGAATTCATCATACTGTACAAAAACTTTAAAATGCAATTGGGAAATCTGTAAAAATCCATATCTTCTGAACGGAATATGATATCTACTTGATTTTTGTACCAAATTGGCTCTAAAAGTATGTTTTTTCAAATAAAACTGTACAATAAAACCACGGGAATATTCGTTTAAGTGATTCACCTGTTGTAAAAATAGACAAAACCAAATACTGAAGGTCGTGCATTACGTGAATTTAATGCACGGGCCATAACAATGCAAATAGCCCATTTTATAACTCTAATTAGCAAAACGATATTTACCACATTACTATCAAATATTTCCCAAAACCACTCACGAATTGTTAGAGGGGATCTTATGTCTCCAATTCGGGAAAAGAGCAAAATCGCCTCGGTTTTTCCAAGAAGGTCATAGGTCGTGGCATTGAACTGAAGTGTATGTTGATCGGCAGATATAGACGCTAGAATAAAAGAGGAAAGTCGTTTACTTAAGTGTACTGTATTTGTGATTTAACTTTGCATTCAAAACTGAATGACTGACAAAGCGCACTAGCTAGGCAGAATGGTAACTCCCAGGATGGAGCATGCGCAATAGAAGTTTTCAAACCGATTTTAAGCGAACTTGATTACTTCAGTATTTCAATTAATCGACTGATGGGGGAATTTTCCCTTTGTTACCCAACCAATCAGCTGCAATTGCTGGAAGAAAAGTTGCAAAAAAAACAATGCGCGCGCATATTACAATTATGTATAACGCACATATGATTAACGTTTGGAAGCGCAAGCATGGTCTCATACCTTGCGTGAGCAGCGCAGACAGAGTCAAGAATCCCAGAATATTGATTGGTCAATAAGGTTCCCCCAGTAGGCATTCGTCCATTATGGACCAGTGAATTTCGGCCATGTGAGATTGTTCGCAAATTACCGATTAAGATTTGTATGGTCTATAATGGGAGCGAGAAACACTCTTTTAAGATTCATTCTTTATACAGTCAAATATTTTTAAAATTTGCAAAGTTGGTATACGTAACCCCTAAACTCAATTACCATGGCACTTCAACAATTTGGGGGTAAACATCTATTTTCTCAATACCCTAAATGGGCACAAAATAGTCGTATGAGTAAGCTGAGCAGCATTCCACCCTAATGGACTCTGGTCATCGGTATATAGTCAGATAGGATAGTGGTTCCATACATGCCAAACTCTCCCGGGCCCTTAAATGCTATACACAGATTTGAAAGCAAATGTGGATTCCAATCTAACTTAGGCCTACCAAATATAGGGTACGATTGCAAAAGAATGTAAAATTGTAATGGCATTTTCATATCTCTTGCAAGGAAAGAGACAAATGCATATTCATGTAAGTCTTACCAAGAAAAACATCATATTAACTTTGAAATTGTTCCGTGTTCTGCATTCTCCAATTACTTGTCTGCCACCGTCATCTACTAGTATCCATGTTTTCAACCATTCAAGTCCACTGCATGAAAGGTCTCCATTGCCCGATAAATTTCTGTAGGTGAAGATGAGAAATTCGATCACAAGGTAATACCACACAATGCAAGGTTGTAAATGAGAGGGGAACAAGCCAGTGATTGGGGTTGTACAATGCATCTTAAACTTAAACTAATTGACCTTACTAGATTCTGTTTTGCTACTTTTCTGACATATCGCATGGTTTTTAAGCCACAACATTGCAGAAAAAATAAAATGGAATACAGATTTTTAGGAATCTGACCTTGTAACGTAGTAACGCCGAGACGGGGGTCAAAGGGGGCCATTTTCCCTGGGACTCTAAGAAGCCCGGTTCATAAGGACTCGTAAAACTAAAAGAATGAATGTGCGTTTAAGCAGGAGGCCCAAAAATTTGACGAAAACCAATGCTTAACAATGGCAAATTTTTTGTTGACCTTTTTTAGCTCTTTTGCCCTTGGCGGCCCTGGTCACAAAGTTTCTGATTTCAGTCGTTTCTACACAAATGATATAGTCTTAAACTTAAATATCTCCTTAACGGAACACAATTTTTGAATGCTTTCTTCACCATTTTGTTTCTTTGGAATTTCTCTTTCATATAAGATCAACTTGCTTAATCACTGAACTAATCTTTTAAGAAGTTGGGATGGGCTCTTTGTGAGGTGTCCCGAATGAACCCCGCTTGATCCGCGCCTGTGGAGTGAGGAACTGTTGATATTCCACAATTCTTTAATCTCATGCCCTCTCCATGCAGCCATATCGAGAGCCAGCGTCTTCCACCTCGCATGTATCAAAAACAAAGGCCTTTTTACTGTTATATGTTCACATTTAGCCTATATATAAATTATGTCAAAATCATTGATCAAAATCAATTTAAGAAAACTATACGTACATGTATGACAAGTTTGGCACAAAGTTGAAAATGGAAACTAGAAAGCTCTGCAAGTTGATGTCCTTCAGATCTCTGAAATAAAAACAAACTGTTTAAACAGTCTACCAACTCTGGTATAGCGGTTATCATACATGTCTTACAGACCACGAGGCCCTGGGTTCAAGCCTGGGTTGGGTAGATACGCAGTGCACCACAACTGGTTATCAAAGGCCGTGGACATTGACTTGGTTGTCGATGTTATGTCTGTCCGTACATCGCACCTGTGTTCTCCTCCGGGTTGTATGAGGCGTTTCTTGATAGCATTGTTACTATCATAACCGAATACGCAGGCGACGACCCCGTCATCGTAATTGTGTGTTCACTCGTCGTCGTCGACAGTAATTCATTGTAAACAATTTAGCTGTTTAGAGGGCAAATGGACGAATTGGCAATGTTAGCTAAACCGCTTTCGTATGAATTTAAAAAACATGAAAGTAGCAAAAATCACTTAGAAATTGACAATCTTATTCATGCAGCGAAAATTTCGTTAAAATACTGGAAATTTTGGGGAAGATTGGCAACATCAGAAACTATTCCGAAAATTGAAGCAAATTTTACAAAATTGTAGCAAATTTTACAAATTTAAAGCAAATTTTACGAAATTGAAGCAAATTTCCGAAAAAGTATCCTTTGGAATAAGAAAAGACGTAAAGGTAATCTGACTCTTCAAAATCAATTTTTCATACGTCCATTATTGGGTGCCAAAATGGTATGCCCCTTGGCTGTTGGCTCCCAGTTTCTACGCTCTTGACAATCACTTTAGCTTCCCGGGAATTGGCGGTCGGTTGTCACTGCCAAGCCATCTAGTCAGTGCAGCTCCCCCTTTAATATTCGCATTGTGTATACTCACAAAGACGTCGGCAGCACTTAGCGATTTCCCCTGCCTTCCACCTCATGGGACAACGGGGCAATAAGTGCCCTCTATCTACGGGATAAGGTGGCGAACTCCTCGTGAATTATGAAGTGATGTAAATACCTTTTATGCATCGACCTGCTTATTTTATAATAATTAGAATTGTTTTGCTTTTGACAAAATGTTGCAAAATAATCAGCCAAATTGCAGATTACCTTCTTTTTGCATTTTGCTTTTCAAGAAAAATCATGGAATATCGGAAGGGTAAATTCCCCCAGTGTTTGTCCCTTTCATAAAACTTCACCCTGCGCTGTCGACGTGTATGCGTCCTTGGTTACTTGCATCCGAAATGCGTCTGCATTAGAATGCAATAAGCATGCTTGTCGTGCGTTGCATATTCCTTCACCACGACCTGACGACATCTGTATATATACTTACCAAAGCTGAGAGAGTGTTACTGAACTGCTGAATGCTATAAGATATATATCTATAATTGCTTTTTGAGATTTTTTGTAAGTATTTTTTATCAAAGAAATATATTTAAAACATTTTCTTACCCTTCAATGCGGACAATATACTTTTTCTGGTCCATTTGCCCCATGCCCAGTTCCCCCACGGCTGAATGTGCTTTGACCCGCTTTGACGGAAGAAATATCTCGCATTCCGCCACTGATCATAGTAAAAGAAGGCTCCGTTACACTGTCCTTATCTCCCACACCCCTGGTTGTAGGATATTCAAATTTATATTGCAAACCTAAGAGGAAGATTTACTTTCTAAATTGAAAATGAAATTGACTCCAAAACTTGTAGTTCGAAACTACTGTATATGCGGAGTGATTTTTACTGAAAAAAGGGGGAACTGTCCATATGATGAACTAATTGACGCGAGTTCAATCTTTTCATCTTGTTTTAGTGAAATTTCAAACTTTTCTCAGAGCGAAGCTCATCTCCGCGTAAACAGGTAAAGTAGTCCCTAAATAAAGTCTTTTGGGGGCGAATTTCAAATTTTTCATTTGGAAATTAAAGTAAAATGTACTAGGGAGTTGTTCTTTCCAAACAGGGGCGGCGCCAGGATTAAGGGGACGAGAGGAGCAGTTTTGACTCATGGGGAGGCATTGAGATCAGACTAAATATGTCGCCTGCACAACATTTTCTGTGGTAAAGTTGTGTGTGTGTGTGTAAAGGGTGGGGAGGTGTTCCAATGGGAGAAAATCCCGCCGTAGCGCCGCCACTGCTCCCAAATAACAATCTCCCGGTTGTACCAGGTACCTCCCATATTTTACTTACAAAACCTCGAGTGCTGGGAAGTCGGATATAGCGCCATCAAGTATCGTCGTTTCCAGACCCTTCGTCGCGTTGTTGATCTTTCTGGCCGGAAAAGAAAAGCAAAAATGACAGTTGACAATAAACACAATTTTAACAGGGCGACGGAGCCAGGGCTGGGGGTTTCAGCCCCCAATAATTTTAGGTGAACAAGTGTTAACATGTTATCCGAGGTCATCGCCTCCCCCCTCCCCCTCCAATATTATTATCATATACCACCTGACCTCATTATCCCCATCCTAATATTCTGAACGCTTTGCCGCGCCTGTATAAGATAAGACATTTCTTGTAAAATTAGGATCACAGCAAGCTTATTTGTGAGCTGGTGGAAAAAGAATAAACATATATTTTTAACAACAGTCCGGTCTGCGCATCAAATGTAGTCTGGTAATTGGCTTGTGCGGCGGCAGCACTGACTGGCGTAGACAGGTTACAGGTAAAGGCGGTTTGTGGAGGGGCGGGGCATATACGGGCGTTTCAAGCAGACTATGTTTTTTGAGCGACAAAACAAGAAAGGGAATCAGTTATTTTTACTTTTAATTCTTGAATCGTCTTCATCAAATGTCGATGATTGGAAAAAATACCTTGCCAATCTGTTCATACCAGCATATAACATTCTTCGTAAGAGGAAAAGGTTAATTTGTTTTCATAACACTACTGCACCGGTCACTTTTACTGCGCCGGTCACTTTTACTGCGCCGGTCACTTTTACTGCGCCGGTCACTTTTACTGCGGCGGTCACTTTTACTGCGCCGGTCACATTTACTGCGCCGGTCACTTTTACTGCACCGGTCACTTTTACTGCACCGGTCACTTTTACTGCGCCGGTCACATTTACTGCGCCGGTCACTTTTACTGCACCGGTCACTTTTCTGCACCGGTCACTTTTCAACACTTGATAAAATCTTTGGAAACAATAACTACTGAAAGATATGAAGATAGGCGGGATTGGGGGCGGGATTTGGGGTGTAAGGGTGAGGGTATTTCCTCCACCCACTTGTTTTCCATATTTTTTGCGTGATGAATATTTGCATTTAAAGATGATTTTGTGACCCGACCCTCCTCCGCCCCCCCTCCCCACCCGCGTAGTGATAAGTGCACAATACAATTCACGGGAATATTCCTTTAAACTGCTAAATGAGTCACGGTTGGAATACATTTCTATTAAACTGACCAGCATGACCTTTGACTGGCTCTTTTAAGCTTTGTGTATATCTGAAGAAAAAATATTTCTAAAATTGTAGTTTCCCCACATTATAACCTTAACTTTCACACGGACTTTTAATCACGAGTCAACAGTCAAGTAGTAGTTGGTTTATGGTTGGTAATTGACCAAATCAAACCCTCGAATTGCAATAAATCCATCTCTATGTAAATACGATAATTAGCCTTCAAAGACCATTGCGTACATTTTGTTTCAGCTATTGTGTACCACAACCATTCACAAACAATGCAAAGAAAATATACTTAATTATATGCAAACGAATACAAAAAGTATTATATACAAACGCTCTGTCTCCGCAACGGAACAAAATTGAAAGCCTGAAAGCAGAACACACTTTGATAATTTTTTGATCGAAAATGAGAACGAAAGAAATTAAAAATATATATGTATGATGTATCCAGTGGGATCAGCGGAAAAAAGTATTAGTAGTACGTCAGTACGAGCCGATTCGCACCAATTTTGTTGGCATGTAGGCATATGTCTATGTATGTGCAGCAATCACAAAACAATTTTCTAACATTTTAAATAATCGGAGAAATGTCATTATATCATGTTAAAACATCATTGATTGATGTCATAATAATATTTTAAGAAAAGTTTAAGATGCACTTCAAATGATTTAACGATGTTTAAGAACATTTTATAAAAACAAGTTCCGCATGTGAGGAAAGGAACATGTGAGGCTAAAAAAGACTTCTCAAAACAACATTTTGTAAAATGTTTTACAGCAAATGTCATGGTAATATTGAAAAAAACAAAAACATTTAAATAAATGTTTTAAAAAGATATTAACAACACAATAATACAATACAAATTATTTCAGTGCTCTAGGCCATCTGGCCTTTGCCACAAACATAAACGATAAATTAAATGGTACAAGATTGAGGTTTATACAACAAACAATAATCAAAGAGAAAGAAACACACGTCTTGCTTCCATTGCGTGTAAAATAAAGTGTGATAAGTGCAAAAGTAAGTATTTAGAACTAGCAGATAAGAAAGTATTACATTTTGTTCTGGTTGCGGGTTGGAAGAAATATTTTGGGATAAATTTACAGCGGATTTCAGAAAGGAATGGACAAATTAAGAGAAAGCGATATTCATCTCCAACTTCTTTTAAATTGCAAACCTGACAAAACTTCTGTTCATTAGTTATATTACAATAACGGCCTTCGTTGACTTCAATTTCAAGTTTCATGTTCATTCCTTTCATGTTCTTAAAACATTTAAATAAATGTTTTAAAAAGATATTAACGGTATAATTCAAAAGAAATAAAAACATAATCTTGAAATTCCACACAAATCTCACGCTATACATTCAAATATCAATAATATAGTTTAAAAGAAATTTTCAAAACATTTGGGGAAAACATTTTAATGATGTTTGAAAATACTATAGTGTTTGCTGGGCAAGTCCCATAGCGGGGTCTTGAAACTTGTTCACATAAAACAAGGAGGAGAGGAATGAAAATACTGCAATATATATGAAGTGACGCCTGTAGCGTCACTGCCCGCCGCCTTTCAGGATTGTGCCCCATAACTTAGTCCACGTAAAAGAAATAATAGTTGATCACCGTACGAATGTACTTGCTTGTCATCAGCACATGCAGTGGCGTAGCGAAAAGGGGAGAAGGGATGGGGCAATGGAAATACATTTCTATTAATTTTATTAATCATTTCACCCATTTGTCAGCCGTTTTAATTACTGAATTATATCACACTATAATATAGTCGTATGAAGGGGGGTACAACCCCCACCCCTCTGTACGAAATTGAGCCATATCAACTGGAGTTGATAACACCTTCAAATGAGCTAATGCACATACGTATAGGTTTGTAACCAGGGACACTATTATAGATGTAATTACAAAAAAAAAATAAGTATTTTTTTTTTTATGCCCGCATTTGAGCTGGATGAAAAGAAACACAAAAACATCCAAAAACAGGGTCCATCGACAGATAAAACAGCCACATATGTTACTTGATGGTTTGTTGGTACAGTGGTATGAATTAAGAGTGGTCTTGAAATAACTTACGGTCCTATTAGGACTCTGACCAGGCAGTGGTGTAGCCACGAGGGGAATGGAGGCTCCGATCCCCCGGTCCGACCCCCGACCCGACCCGACCGACCCGACCCCGATCTGACCCCCCACACACACACACGCTTGTTCGAAAAAATGTTCAAAAATTGGGATATACTTTGATTTTTATATCTTTTTTTGCTTTTAAAAGATCAAATTGCCCTCAGAAGTGACCGTGCTAAATTTAAACACTTCCTGATGGGAGGGATCTAGGACCTTCTCGGACTCCCTCACTTTTGTAATGCTGGCTACGCCACTGTCTACGCCCTACACCACTGGCTACACCACTGGCTCTGGGTATCAAATTTACTTATCAAAATTAAAGCTGACCTTTATAGCATTAAGTATCTGTCCAAATTGTCACGCTTGAAAACGTATCTTAATGTTTGAGCTTCTAGAGATTTAACCCCAATTGGTAAAATAACCATGATTTGACATCTTACAGATGGTATTTCTCTTAAGTAATGTTAAAGGCCATCTATTGTGATTAAAATGTGGCGGCGTACAATTTATTCCAAAAGGATACTGATTGGCATATCAATGTAAGTGCATACTGTACCTAAGTGTTTCGACCAATCAAAACACAGGATTTTAATTTCATTTACCTTGTACGTTAGAGACGACAACTGGCCTTTAAGTGTACTCCCAAACCCACCGGACCTTTTTCTGTCGTGGCCCTCAGGACGCGACATGACTAGTATTGTAAACTCCATGTTCAAAATCCACCATCTTTCAATTTAGAATAAGATTTTATCAAATGAAGAGAATATGGACAAACTCAGTGCTGTTTATTGAAGGTTGTATTTTAATGGTCTGATGTTCATTATGTTACAATCAATTTCAGCAATGCTAATTAAGAAACTAAAAAACATCAGGGGTGGAGGGGGGCTATGATATATTTTTAGGGGGCTAAGCCCTGCCTCGTTCGGGCCCCCTCTTAGACACGTCATTGCTTTCTTTATTACTATTCATACAACAAAATGAAATGCCACGACAGCCCCTTTTAAAGGGTGTTCTTGTATCAAACGGGTCAACAGCTGCAGTGCTTTATAGAAGTTCATCTGGTTCAATAGTTCAGATAAAATCAAAAGTGATACTTGTGTACTTATCCCTACCGTATTGCCACGGTGGATTAAATATGATTACTCTGAATCATTTCCAACTTGCGATTAAAATATCATGAGTAAAATGGTATTTGCCTGGTCCATCTAAGTGCCTATATATTGCTCTTCAAAACCCTGGAGTGATCTTCCGTTGTAACTTTTCTGAGAAAGATGTTAATTGTATAATGATATCTGTGTCGCCTGGAGTCACGTTAACTTTTCGTAATCAGTCCGGCAGCACGCCTATTAATAGGAACATTTATAAGACACGAGAATATTGAAGTCATGCAGTTGTATTGTTTAGATGTTGCGCTAAAATGTCACAGTTTTTAATTTATGTTTTTGAAATATAAAGAATCATTGTTTGAAAAACATTTGAGTTTTCAAAAAGGCTAACTCGCGCCAAAAAGCCTGGCTCTACTATTTCTAATATTTAGAAAACGGCGTGGTCTGGTGCTGAACATATCAAATGGGAGTAGAAAAGTTTTAGCCATGGCAGTAATGAAGGTATTTTCATGAGTTTTAAGTTTTTCCAAGCAAAAATATTTTTCCCAAACGTATTTCAAAGTTTGGAACATTGCATAAGGCTTTAACGTTAGGATAGCAAAGGATCATGGGAAATAGCACAAAATGGCGGCTTCCATGTAGCAAAATGTTCCCATTTATAGGAATATTTATGTTCCCATTAATATGCATGCAGTCGGGCTGGTAAATGTATACTGATGCATTGTCGAATAATTCCAATATCTGTAATCATACTATTTTCATAAGAATACAGTGGTATTATGGTATGGTATAAAATGCCCCTTTTTCGTTTCTTTTTCCAAATTAGCCTATAACAGTCTGCATAATTAAATTTACTTTATCATGTTTATACAAAGATTATGTTTTGTCATGATTAAAGTTATTTTCTTCACATGTTATGTTTTGTAAAATACTTTGAATGTAGAAAAACATAGATTTGCAAAAAACTAAAAAAATGGTGATGACCTTTGTAAAATACCCTCCATATCTAAGATGACTTTAGCCCTAGCAAATTTTCGTATGAACACCTGCGACCACCGTACCAAAATTCTATGAATACCTTTTGCCTTCACCGTACCAAAAGCTGGATATGCCGCTGAAAAGGACCCCTCTTTCCCAAAATTGTTATTCGTAAAATGTATCTCTTCCCCATAACTGCTAATTGCTAGTAAGTAAAACCGTCGGCCCCTCTTTCCCATAATAGGAAAAAGGGTCCCCGCTTTTTTCCATAACTGCTCAGCAAAAATGGCCCCTTTTCCTACAACTGTTAGGCAGGGGCGTAGGAAGGTTTACCTCTTTAGGGGAAAACAACCAAAATTTCCAACTCATTGCAAAAAATCCGGAATTTTCCTTCAATTTCAAAGAGATTTTCTTCAATTTTGGAAAACTCGGGAATTTGTCTTCAATTTTTAGATTTGTTTTCTTCAATTTTGGGAAATTTGTCTATTTTTTCTCTTCAGTTTTCGGGAATTTTTTTGACAGTTTTCAGGAAATTTTGACTAGTTTGAGGGGAAATTTGGCAACACTCTATAAAAAGAATGGTCAGATTTGACCATAGGCAGATAAGGTAGTCAAAATTAACCATAATATAATAATTATGGACAAATTTGACCATATTGTGGTTAAATTTGTTGTTCAATTTGACCAAAGTTAGTTCTGCGCAGAGTTGACCATGTTGTGGTCAAAATTTGACCATTTCTTTCTTTAGAGTGCAGTCTTTGGGTCATTTTGGCCAGTTTGGGGAAAATTTTGACCAGTTTGGGGAAAATTTTGGCCAGACCGGGAAAGATATGGTTCGACCGGGAAAGCAAATCCCCGCTTCCTACGCCATTGCTGTTAGGTAAAGGGTACATTTCCCCAAAATTGTTAAGCCAAAGGGGCCCTCTTTCTCAAAAGTATACATAAAAGGACCCTATTTACCAAGCCTGCAAAGCAGAAGGGTCCCTCTTTTCCATATAAGTGTTAGCTAGGCAGAAGACAAAAGTCCATTGGTGCAGTGGCCGCCCTTCTGACGTCACTGCATCATGCGTTTCACAAAAATTGTGAATATTTAGTCGCAACAGACGATGTATTGAATCTTACGATAAATCGTTTCAAGGCTTACACCCTATTCTTCCACTTACATAGTTGTGATGGCAAGCCGCTCCGATTCTAAAATGTCTCCAAAGGTTGGAAAAACGTCCCCAAGACTGCAACTATATTCCGTTCCTCTCAATCGGCAAGAGGTGTCGGGTGCATCCTGGCCCACTATCGAACCAATAACGGTGAACTCAACAACCACACTCAAAACTATAGTGAAAATGCCACTTTCCTTCCTCATTTTAAATAAATGTAGGACCCTACTCTTAAAGAAAATAGTACTAGAATTCCCAGCAACGTTACGCCCAATAATTACTGTCGCATAAAATATCACAGGCTGGTTGAGCAAACAGCAATTTAATAATCATGATCACACGGTGCGTGTTCATTCTGTGTTCGCTGGTACGTCTAGGTTTAATATTCCAAATTGTATTTCGTTAAAAACAAAAAAAAACAAAAAAAAAAAAAACAAACTAGAACTATCGGAAGGACAGTATGCTTGACTATTCAAAGCTAGTATAGAGAATGGGCGTATAGAGGGAAGTATATATGAAAGGAAGTATATACAGAAATAGGGTAGCAGGGGCAGATAATTTTAAATTACTTGAGCTTTGAAACATGCACTTACATTTTCATTTGCAATACAAGCTTCAAAATATCTTTTGAGTTTTCAAGTTTTAAGAAAGAAAAAAAAGCTCAATGATATACCTCACCCAGTAACTCAGAAAACATGTAAAGCTAGCAGTCTTTATAACTACAACACCTGTTTTAGTTCTATAAATTGAATAACAAAGAAAGGAGAGACCCTGACTTGCTAATGTCAATGAAAGAATGCCATTCAACCCCTTTCCAACCTGTACCCTCCCCAACCCTTACACATTCGCAGAACTACATCCTGGATTGTAATACAACTTCCAATTCAAGAAAATATGTGTGCCAAGCAAAGTCAAGCAGTATGAAAAATGTACAATAACATTAAAGCAAAATCATACGAAACAATAGTGCTTAACGTATGACAAACTAGACTCTGGAAACGATACAAATCCCCTCACCGCTAATAATGCATATTCTAGATTGTCCCACATTCCATCCCAACCTGTCCCAAATGTCATTCCACGCCTATACTCCATGCAATCACACCTGAAAACCAGATACTATATGTCATTCCTGCACTTGCATGACCCACATGCCATCACAACTGAAATCCAGATGACATCCCACCACATGCAATTCCGCCCTGAACCAAATGTCGACCCACCCTGTTCCACATGCCTAACCCACCCTGTTCCACATGCCAACCCATCCTGTTCCACATGCCGACCCACCCTGTCTAACATGCCAACGAATTCTGAGTAACATCCCACCGCACCCTGCTCTATATGCAATTCCACCCTGTCCCACATGAAATCCCACCCTCACCCTAATTCCTTCAGCGACTTTATCATCACGTCATTTTCTACCCCACATTCTGCTTATTGTTTATATTTTCCAAACCCCTAATTGAACATTCTTTAAAAGCAAGGAAACTTTTATTTGCTTCTTTATTCATGGCAAGACAAATATTTTGATTGCTATTCATGTCAGGAATGTCAATATCATAACAAAATAGAAATGTTAAGTTGATGGTAAGTCATAAGCCATAAATTTTTGATCTCAGATCAAACATATTGCAGCAAATGCACACTATACCTCACCATTTAGTGTGAACAATGCTCTTCACATATACGAAATCCCCACTCCCACCTTAATTTAAGAGATATCATAGATACCAATATTTTCATTGTTATGCAAATAAGCAAATTAGTATGCACACACAACCCAAATCATGCTCAACTGAACAGTACCAATGCCATCTACTACTGTAACAAGTACCAAGTTATTATTTCAGGTTAAACATTTTGTATGCAAGTCTATTGTTATTCAAATAACCTACTTAATATGTACACTACACCTCACCATTGAGTGTAGACAATGCTCTTCACATATACGATCATTTGTGTAAACAAAATCCCCACACTCACTTTAATTTAAGAGATTTCATAGATACAAATATTTTCATTGTTATGCAAATAAGCAAATTAGTATGCACACACAACCCCAAATCATGCTCAACTGAACAGTACCAATGCCATCTACTACTGTAACAAGTACCAAGTTATTATTTCAGGTTAAACATTTTGTATGCAAGTCTATTGTTATTCAAATAACCTACTTAATATGTACACTACACCTCACCATTGAGTGTAGACAATGATCTTCACATATATGATCATTTGTGTAAACAAAATCCCCACACTCACTTTAATTTAAGAGATATCATAGATACAAACATTTTCATTGTTATGCAAATAAGCAAATTAGTATGCACACACAACCCCCAATCATGCTCATTTAAACAGTACCCCATATCCTCTACCCCTGTACCAAGTTATTATCTCATGTTAAATATTTTATGCGAAAGTTTATTGCTATGCAAATAACCTAATTAATATGCACATTACATCTCACCATTAAGTGTGAACAATGCTCTTCACACATATGAATGTCATGCTCAACTTAACAGTACCAATGCCATCTACCACTGTTCCTAGTTATTATTTCAGGTTAAATATTTTCTATGAGTCTATTGTTATGCAAATAACCAAATTAATATGCACATTACACCTCACCATTAAGTGTAGACAATGTTCTTCACATATATGATTATTTGTGTAAACAAATTCCCACTCCCGCTTTAATTCAAGACATATCATAGATACAATATATTTTCATTGTTATGCAAATAAGCTAATAAAAATGTACACACATATCCCCCCCATCATGCTCATCTGAACAGTACCCATGTACTCCACCCTTATGCCAAGCTACATGAATGTACACCATTCATAACTTAGTTATGCGCTCATTTAAAACATTTTGTACGAGTCAATTGTTATGCAAATAACCTTATTAATATGCACACTTCACCATCCCAGTAAGTGTAGACAATGCTCTTCACAAATATGATCATTTGTGCAAGCAAAATACCCACATCCACTTTAATCTAAGAGATATCATGATACAAACATGTTCATTGTTATGCAATTAGGCTGATTAGAATGTACACACGATCCCCAATCATGCTCATTTGAACAGTACCCATGTCCTCTACCGCTATGCCAAGTTCCATGAATGTACACCATTCATAACGTAAGTTATGAAAACTTTAACCAAAAACTTTAGCCAAAAACTGTAAGCAGACAACATTTTCATTGTTATGCAATGAGGCTTAGTCTGCACACGCAACCCCCAGTCATGGTGATCATTTGAAGAGTATCCATGTCCTCTACCCCTATGCTAAGTTACATAAATGTACACCAATCATAACTTATACAAACTTTAAACAAAAACTTTAACCACAACTTTACAAAAATTTAAACTGTACAAATATTTTCACTCTTATGCAAATATGCTAATTAGTATGTACACACACCCCCTCCCTCAATCATGCTCATTTGAACAGTATCCTTGTCCTCTGCCCCTATGCCAAGTTACATAAATGTACACCATTCATAACTTATGAAAACTTTAACCAACAACTCTAACCAAAAACTTTAATCAAAATTACAAAAACTTTAACCGGACACAGATGCCGATGTCGATGACGACGTCGACGCTTATGCCGACGCCGACGCCGACCCCGGGGAAGTAGAATAGCTCTACTAATCTTCGAATAGTCGAGCAAAACAACAACAACAACAACAAAACAACACTAACAACAACAACAATTTAAGAGTGTATGACCTGTTGACCGTATAGAAAGGAAGTATCACGTTGTGATAACACGTAAACAATAGCAAAAGGAAGTGGCTTAGCTAGGGCCCTACGGGTTTTTTTTCTTTCTTGCGGACCCTTTATATAGGACCCGGGCTGGTCCCAGTATGGATGGGCAGCTGCCCCTTCTGCGCCCTTTTAGTTACGCCACTGGCAAAAGGTTGTCGGGAGGGCTGGGCAAACTGGTACTTGCTTAAAATTATGTTAACACTATAGACATGATATAGGAGCGAAGGCCGCGAAGAACCGGTAGGGACCAAAGGGTTTCTTGAGCCCGGGCCTCTACGTTTTTTTTGTGGTTTTGATAGTAGAAAAGAACTTTAAAATGTGTCAAATCTATGGGGCAAAGCTGCAGACAAAGGCGCTGGGGATAGTAGAAAATTGCTTAATCCAGGGTTGACGTCCTGGTAGGCGTTTGTTGGCTTGATTTTGGTAGCAGAAGATTGCCCAAAATCGTGTCAATTCCACACTAAAATTAGTTAAAAGGAAGATATATTTTGGAACGAATGTTCAAATGTAAAATCCCATTGACAATATGTGTCTTTGGTTTGGGTCTAGGGATGGTTTTCATGTTTTTGATATTAAGAATAAAGCTTTCAGAGAAAACATTTACAGCGTTGAGAATAAAACGTTTATAAGAATATATTCGCAAGACAATTTTTGCGCCCCTGTTAGCATTCGGCGCCCTCTCGAAAAAGTTCTACCAGCTGTATTCAATAAAATTGCTGCCCTTCATGGTAGGGGCAGATATTAAATATTGCTAACGAGCTATCGCCATGCATCTTCTATTGTCCAGGCGCGAAATCCAGCCTGGGCCCGCTCGAGTGCCAATGGTTGCGTTTCGGGTGAAGTCCCCGGAAATTTGGTCTTTTCTGTGGAAAATTCATGCGCTTTTGGACGACAAAAATGTAATATTAAGTACAAATACTATAAAAGAAGAAGTTATTGATCAACACATACATTTTTCCAGGGCCTAAAAAGATGTATTTTCAGGACGATTTTGGCGCTTGTTTAGCACTCGGCGCCCTCTGAAAAAGCTTCGCTGGGGAAAGTTTCCACCCTGCAACCACGCCACTGGCGATCAACAGTATGCACGACAGGAGATATTGATTATGATCAGGATTATAAAGCAAGCAACATGTTCTGCTTAACCGATCAATGAAAGGTTATACTGTTACAAAATAGTGTTCACAGTCGAACAAGACATGAAAATACGAAGTGCTACTAACCTATACAATAAACCCCAAATCTAATTCAAATCCCTGCTGGACCAGGCATATGTCATACGGGGGTTCTAAAATGGCATTCCTTGGTTAATCTGCCCACGGTAGTAACTGTGCAAGGAAAGTGATATATTGCCAACAAAACAGGGAAGTTTTAAAGCATAATCCTCAATCTAACAGGAAAGAGTTAGGCCTCAAAAAATCTCCCTGTATGCTGGGCTATATATTACTTTCCGTGCAAAACATGGGAATCTCCAGATACTGCCATTTGTTGTTGTAAATGTTTTGCGAACTCTATTTTACTCTGCGCTGTACGAACTATATTACCCTGCGCATAGCATTATTAGTCCAGTCAATCTATGATTTAACCTAGAAAAAAATGCAAAAGTTTTGTTTTGCATATCGGGTTAAAGAATTTTGTTTACTTTTCAACATATCAAAAATCTAAACAAATCTAAAGCTGGCAACCATCTCGTTTTTAGCTCTAAAACTTGAATTTTATCATTTATTTTAAAAGTTTTATTAAAGCTTCCGTACAATTTAGAGCACTGTTGCTACGGCGTTGCTATATAAACGTCAGCAAAATTGTTATCTGCTAGAGTTTGTTAGCTCCGTTTGTCCGCTCGTAGCTAGGAAGATGTTATTTTTAATGCCGAACTTCGTCCTGATCAACTTGTCACAAAGCTATGACTTCATACCAGAAACCATGCATGATTTATTGGTAATATTTCCTTATTGTTTTTCCTTTAACATCGTCAGATTGTTGCAAAACGAAAAAAAAAACCCTAAGTGGATAGTAAATCGTGGGGAAAATGGTTTAACGTTAGAATGATAGGCCTAGCCTAATGTAAGAATATTTGCTAAACGCTCTTCAAATGTTACGCTTATATTATAATTCATATATTTTGGTTTGAAATAATCTCGTATTTCTCTCAACAGGTCTTCTGTTTCACCGTTCCCAAAAATTGTGTCTTATTCCGTTTCACAAAATAATACTTCGAAAAATAAAATGTAACGTTGGCGCTAATTATGAATTAAAAAAAGAAGGAGATCCTTAACGTTACGCCTAACTTACTTAGCCTACCCTTAGAAAGTGTGAATTAGGTTCAAAACAATGCAAGAAGCCCTAGGCCTATTTACTATTAGTGGAGTGTTGGGAGATAAACAAAAAAGGTAACCGGTTTTTCTAATATACATATTCTTTTAAAAACGCGAGTGCGAGCCTCAGTTTAGTTTCAAAACATTATTCAAGAACGTTAGACCAGTAAGAGGCATAGCCTACTTTAACGTAGGCTACATTTAGCATACATTTTACGTTAATAATATTTTGCCAAAGTAAACGTTAAGATTTATGCAAAATATTTCATAGAGTATAACTTGGAAGTATCAATTACTGACAATTATGCAATGTTTAATGGATGTTGGTAAAAGCGTTTTTAAGATATGAATATCCTTTTATTTTTTACTTTTGCGTTAGGATAGAATAGAACAAATCTCTGAACTTGATAATTCTATAACGTTACTATTACGTCATACAATGACGTATCAATAAATCTACGGTAGTTTCAGAGTACTGTACCAAAGAAACAAAAATCATTGGAAGCTTATTATTTTTAGGGCCGTAGAGTATGGCATCGCGTGACACTAATTTAATCAACATTTTTTTCAATTTACCTTTTTATAGACCCAATTTAGGGCCTAACGTTAATATACAATATTTGCTACAAGAATTTGAGAAAATAAGCCTACAATGCAAGTTTTCAATAGGCTACTAACTTAACGCTAGATCTAACGTTAACGTAAGGCATAGGCTAAGTTATGGCCTTGATTTTTATCAAAATAATTTTTACTCAAATTAACTGTTATGTTAGATAGGGCCCAAACCTATTACAATAAATTATAGGCTTTGTATGTCTTTTGTAGTAGACCTATATATTAAATTCAATCTTACCGCTTTTATTTTGTGGTTGTACGTTTCAAAATGAAGAATATCCTGGAGTAAACACGTATAAGCTAACTTAGCCTGACTTAATGTTACTTTTAGGATATAAGGCTTTGCACTAAGCCTAAGATGTAACATTAGGCCCTAACTGTTAGTGTTAGGGTAGGATAAGTCTCTTCGTTGATCTTGTTTTGTTTTTTTCCTTTTCCTATAATTCCTGACAGCAAAGTCATCTAGGGGCCTATCTCAAATTTTAATAGGCCTTAAAAAATTTTAAAGTCACGCAAAAAATGCAAGCATCAAATATTTTTGGTTTGTAAATGAGTCAGGTGTTAAACAAAATTTCGTTAACAAAAATGAAAAATGCCAAACAGTTGACAGTATTTGCCCTCTGGTCTTCGCCCATTTCTATCAGTGGCGCCGTCAGGGGTTTGATATTGGGGGCACAAACCTTTTCGGCATGGGGTCAGTGAGCCCGTATTAAGGTCCCTTGTGGAGTCCAGAAGCAAATCCCCGTTGTGATCCAGGGCGCGAAGCCCCGGGGAACTTCGCAAAAAAATTCTGAATGTGTGCAATACACGGTTATTTTAACTACCAAATTAGGATGTTTACAAACGTTTTTCAGTACAATTTTACAATAATACAGGCTACCTCTCCCCTCATTACAAAAAATCAAAATAGCCTTTTTGGAAAAAATAATTGTTTGACAATTCGGACATCTGGGGCACGTGCACCCATTCCCCCAACCATGCTCCCCGTGACGGCGCCACTGATTTTTATATTTCTATATTGGCTTTATTTAAACAAATACCATTGTCAATTACATTTACCAGTCACTACAGCGTCAGAAAAAATTAAGTACTAATTAAACCTAAGCCCGTAACAAAAGTTTTTGTATTACTTTGTTTCAGGAGGAGTAAAAATCTGTTCCGATAAAAAATGTTTCAGGATCAACATAAAGGTACTCAACTGGAAGTGGGGCTTTGTGTTATTTGTAACAAAGAGTTAAACAATGAAAAAGACATTGTCAGAATAAGAGAAAAGGGGAAGGAAGGAATAATGAGAGCTAGTCACGCACGTGGAGATAACATTCAGGTAGCAGCTGGTCAAGTGGTTCATCAGAAGTGTCGAAACCGTTATTGCAATCCAATATTATTCAAACAAGAAAAATGTTCAAATGAATCAGAACAAAGTCAACCCATTAACATACAACTAATATTTTGCGATCTTTTGATCAAAATTTTGATTTCAGAGAACATTGATTTTTCTGCGGCAAAAGTGCTTCTATTTACGGCGAAAAAAGAGGTTTCGATGTTTATCCCGTCAGGGTCCACAGATTTTTATCAAATGATTGTGGATACGTGTTCACTAAGACCTATTGGTGATGAATGGATGAGACAAATTCATTTAAGAGTCGCACTTGTAAATGATTTTCATGCAGCTGGTGCCATTTATGATCAAACTTGTAATGTCAAATTTAGGACTGGGCGTAATATTCCATTAACAATACAACCAGGAAATAACAAGCAGCAGGCGCGCGGAAGACCAGAGGACGTACGCAAAGTAAAAGCGTTTGAGAAAGTGGTTGAGTATTTGAACTTAGATAAAAACGAACACAAATCTTTATCCGAACTCGTTGTAAAAATGGGCGAATATTGCAACATACCATATAGTACAAAATATATGAAACTTAAACTTCAAGAATACTTTGGAATTTCACTTCTGATATCTGAAGGGAATGCAAGTGTACTCACATTCAGCAGAACAGCTTATTTAGTATTGACATAATTTTATAATTGCCCAAAGAATCATAATGCTGATACAGAAACAGAATGGGTGATCAAAACAGCTGCAAAGCTAATACTGAATGATATCAAGAACATCAATTCGTCACCTCATCATTCATCGCCGTCAGACATAGCGTCAATCGATAAAAACCTCGGATATATTCCACAAACCCTGCAAATACTTCTTAAATCATTATTTACGGAGAATCATGTCAACTTAACGATCTCATCAATTGGACAGGCAATTATTCAATCTTCTCGTCCGAGACACCAAATAGCCCCTCTACAGATTGGGCTTGCAGTTCAAATGGAGTGAACCCGCTGAAAGCGACCTTCACACCTCCAAATGAGTTTCCTTGGATGTATCGGACACCTCATGGCTGGGTCTGGACTCCATGAACTGCTGGAAACTGTCTACCTGTCTACGCAGCTAGCACCGTAAGTCATGCGATGAGTGGCAAGGCTGTGGCAAGAGCAGTTAGAGGACATCTACTGGTTAACAGAGCACTAAATGATGTGGCAGTCTCACGCATTTTCAACGCTCCTTTCCCTCTGGAAAAGGTTGACAATGTTTTGAAAACAAATGGATACCCGCAATGGATAATGACTGTAACGTGCATGATCACATCCAGCCGATTGAAACTATGAAATCATCATCGCACCAACTGTTGGACATGGATTCAAAAAAAGTTTTGACGTCCCACTTAGAAACAGCGCCGACAACAGTTTCGTCCAGAATTCCCCAATTTTCATACTGTCATATGGGCACACAAAAGATGAACTATTGACCACACTAGCAGACTAGGTGGACTGTATGACTCCCTTATTAGTGGTGATGCGTCAGTGCCTGAGGTTTGTAGAAATGAGATCTTCTCCAATGTAGAAGAAGCATTTGGGAAAGGAATGCGTAACTTCAACACGTCCCGCACCGCGAGGCTTTGGCTATTATACATGGATATGGTGGACCTGTTGTGTAAATTCATAAAAGCTGAGCGCACAGGAAATTGGAAACTTCACTTGACATGCGTTAAAGAGATGCTACCATTTTTTTGCTCCATCAGGTCACAATCTTTATTTGAAGTCGGCGTTATATACCTTCAGCTAATGCAAAATCTTGAAAAGGATCACTTGGATGCTTTCTGCCTATTTATGTCAGATAATCATGTCGTCTGCCGTAGTGACCGATTTTGGGCTGATCTATCCACGGACATTGTAATAGAGCAAGTTTTGATGAGAAGCTTAACGACAACTGGGGGTCTAACTCGTGGACGTGGAATGACTGAAAACCAGCGAGCTCAGTGGGTTTTATCAATGCCAGCCTGCGCCGAAATGAACAAGGCCATGCAAGATGTGTGTATGGTCAACTACACCACAAGCGAGCAACACAAGAAATGTACAGAGGCAAGGATTCAAATGGATCACAAATACATGATGATTTTTACCTCATTCCTTGATAGTAGAAATCCTTTCGAAGAAGATGCATCATTGAAAAAGGATTAGTTGCTGATGCAAGTGTGAATGTTGACAATGCGAATGAAATAGGAAAACAAATTGTACATAACATGATTGGCCGTTATGTTCAAGATTACTTGTTCAAACGATGTCTCCAAGCAGTTACACTCAGTTCGACAACATCTTTGAAAATTGATGGGAGCTTAATTGAAGTCGACCCACAGCTATTGCTCCAACGTCTCATCGCAGTTGATAAAATACATTTTGACTTGAAGGAAGAGCTTTTCTCGTATGAATTGTGTGGTTATCCTGAATCTTTACTTGATTCATCAGGTCTGATAAGAGAAGCTAAAAAAACAGCTCTTGCTGATGCAATCTGGGCCATAGGGGAACAAAACAAACAACAACCACCAGTCAGCGACTCCTTTTACGTGATGGATGGGAGTTCATTTTTACAACGCTTGCCTTGGACACAGGAACATCATTTTCGTCGTCATGTAATATGTATATTAGCTACATTCGTCAGAGAGGTATACGAATGCAATTGTTGGTTGTATTTGATGGTTATTCTTGTGGTCCATCGACAAAAGACACCGCCCATGTTCGACAAACGGAAGGATTGTGTGGTACAAGGGTCAAATTTAGTAAAGACATGCCATTTCGATCAAAAAAGGAACATTTCTTAACTAATGAAAACAACAAACAGGACTTCATTCACATGCTTAGTAGGAAGATGCAGGAGAGGGGTTTCAGTACCCGCCATGCCGAGGAAGATGCAGACCTCCTGATCGTGCAAACCGCTGTGACTTGCGCAACGTCAAAGTCAACGGTGGTAATTGCGGAAGATACTGATCTTCTAATATTACTGTTTTTATGCTGATATGAATTCAAATGACATTTCTTCCTAAGTGACAAAGCAAAACATGTGAAACCATGGACCATCAAGCACACGAAATCCCTGCTCGGAGAGCAACTCTGTCAGCTCTTGCCTTTTTTGCATGTAATAACGGGATGTGACACGATATCACGCCTACATGGCATTAGGAAGAAAAATGTCCTCAAAAAGGCAATGTTTGATGCAAGTCTGAAGTTAATGCAAAGGTGATGAATATGTGATAAGTTCACTGCACAATGGTGATGTCGGAGAATATTTGAAATAGTTTTTGTACTTGTACTCAGTAAATTTAGAAGGCAATTATAGTACGTAATCGTGATGACCTCTTTAGGCCTACTCGTACTCATTAAATGTAGTCCACTATAAGTCTGACAGTCCTATGGTTTGTTTCAAAATTAAATTGCATTTCTCGTATATATTTCTTAAGATATGTTCGTTTTATTTCAGCATAATTACGTATACTGATTGGCGCATTTCTTGTGTAAATTAATGTTGGTTGTTTGAAAAATCTGTGACGTCACGATGTTTTATATACGAAAAATAAAAGCTAACATTAAAATTGATTATGCATATTTTTTAATAATACGTCAAAGTCAAATTTTCACCTTAATCAAGGTGTTTATCAGTTTGAAAATGAAAACGGACACAGCTACCTTGAGAAAAGTATTTAAAAAGGCATTCCACGATGTTCCTTTCGTGACGTCATTAAAACATATTTCCCATATTTGGAATATTTTAGTTTTTTGATAGTTGAACTACACACTTTTGACTACCAATTAAAGTATATCGCGAAACGTTTGCAATTTTTTCCAGGTTCAGCCACTTTTTTGGCTAGATTGACTAGACTTCATTTAAAGTGATAAACATGTGTCAGGGGCACAGAGGGTGAAGCCCCCCGGAAGCCCTGTTTCTCGCGATTTAAAAAAAAATTGCTTACAATTGTGTCAAATCTAGGGGCGGACCCCCACGAAGCCCTGCACTTCTCGTGATTTTGATAGCAGAAAATTGCTTAATCAGTGTCAAATCCAGGGTCAGAATCCTGGTGGCGCCAAAACTTAGCGCTTTTTGGCGTGAGTTAGGTATCAGAAAATTGCTTAAAATCGTGTCAATTCCACACTTACGTTACTTAAATGGAATATACATTTTGGAACAAATGTTTTAATGCAAGATCCCATTGACAACAATATGTCTATAATTGGGGTCCAGGGATGATTTTCATGCTTTTGAAGTAAAGGAGGGAAACGGGGAGAGAAAAAATAGGATGTCTTGGATTCGCAGAGTCCAGGTAAGATAAATGGTCATCGGCAATTACGCCGAGAAAGTGAGTGGATTCTCTTAGCTGCTATGTGCCAAGCGTCACGCAAGGGCCATTAAGGGTAACCCCAGGAAACAAAGAGGGGAACTGCGAGGGGGATGTCATAGACACTCGTGCCAAACAGTTATATAAAAGTGGGAATAAAATTTCCTTATTTTTGGTACGAAAACCGGCAAACTGCCATAAACTTATGCAAATTAATTATTTTCAAGCTTTTAAGCCCGTTTCACCATAAACTTGATTTTGAACGGATATTCCATTATTCATTTATCAAGCAGGCCTGACCCAGGTTCGCATGCATGCCTAGATGGACTGACCGGTGGCAGGTTTGCCAGATGCACGCGTATATGACTACCTACAGACCCGTGCACATGGCAGTTTTGCCGTAATCGTAATTTCACACTTTCAGAAAAATTCGGTACAATATCAGGCTCGTTCATAAATTTAAAATTATACTCCTTAGTTTGTGCTAGCAATTACTGAGAAAGAAAATTACAAATTTACATGTTACTTAAAGTGTACTTGTAATCTATTTACTTTTTTGGGATGAACAAAATCGTACCGATTTATTTTAGTATGCCAGCGTGCGAAATTCGGGTTGCCCTAGGCGACTGTGCTTAACGTATAAGCAACCGTAACTCCGATATTTTCAAACAAGAATAAGACCGACGAAAACAAGTGTCTTTAGTGCATGAAAAATCCTATTAATACTTGAAACAAAAGAAATCGCAACATTTAAGTGGCTAAATCACACAAAACTGGCAGGGGGCATTACTCCATAGTTAAAAGTGTGCGTGTGTGTGGTGCGCGCGCGTGGGGAAGGGAAGAGGGGGGGGGAGGGTCCCAATGTTTAAAGGAAAAAAATATAGATATATATATATACATATATATATATACATACATATAATGAACATTTTGATACAATAACATTATCTTTATAATGTGAATCATTTTAATCAAAATTAATGACTTGAAATGTTCGGTTTTTCCAGAGAGCTGTCGTTAAAATTTCCTTAGGCCCAAATAGGAAGCGCAATTTCAAATATCAATGATTGATGACTTTGGTATACTAATGGCAACGCTAATATATATGTATGTATGTATATATATATATATATATATATATATATACATATATATATATATACATATATATATATATATATATATTATATATATATATATATTTATATATATATATATATATTTATATATATTAGAGAGAAAGAGAGAGAAGAAGGGAGGTGGACATTAATTTTGACTTGTATAATACTATGCAATGTGACATATATTTTTCTCTTGAAATGTCAATTTTGCGAGACCCTCTGGACCCCACCAGGGGCCCTTAAGCAGGCCTCTGGACCCCACGCCAGTAAGTTGAGCGCTTATATATATATATATATATATATAAATATATCCATATATATATCTATAATATATATATATGTATATATATATATATATATATATATATATATATATATATATATATATATATATATATATATATATATATATATATATATATATATATATATATATATATATATATATATATATATATATATATACATATATATAGTACATATTTAGAACTGAAAATTAGAACTGAATGTCGTTATGTCGATATCGCGCTATTAACAATTTTGAACTATGGGGCCACATTACTCCGCAGTGTTACAGCAAGCATCCTAAAAGTGGAGAATTCAACAGTGCCTTTTTTTTTTTTTTAATGATAATGTCAATTGTGTGTGTGTGGGGGGGGGTGGGGTGCGTGAAAGGGGGTAGTCCAAGGGACATTGATACAATCTCTGCAAACTAAGAAGAGTGGGAAGGAATAGTCAAGTAGTCGCTCAGTTAAGGTGGAATATGGGCATGGATGGAGTTTATGGTATCACATGTGTAACAAGCAGTTGCGTGGGCGTGATGGAGGGGGGGGGGCGTGATGGAGGGGGGGGGGGCGTGATGGAGGAGGGGGGGGGTAACACATGAAGGGGATAAAATGTACATGTTGTCATTTCTGAAATCCTTTCAAAAGTGTGGGTGGAAGTGCACATTTTTTAAAGTGGGGGTATGCACCCCCGCACCTCTGAATGAACTTGATTCATAGGAGTATAAATTTGTATACTCCTAATGGCCTGTGTCTAATTCAATCACATCTCCTTGATTTTGAAAGAAACTGAAGGATCACCTTTTAGAAAAGTGTGGGAGGTGGGGAATACATGATGGCCATGCCACTAGGTATAAGGAGAGGCAAAAAGACCTTTGTTCAGGATTCTAGGTGTCCATGTACCTTAAATATAGAAAGTCAACATTTGAAACAAAAACCAGGACAGATTTATACAATTATTAGCAAACAGTACACTATTTATTTCATTATTTCACAACAAAGCGATCAGCTGCATAACTAAAGGTGAACAGATATCAAACTCAGAACACATATACATTGGCATGCAGTAATTTTATCAATAAAAGATACAGGAATCACATAATGGTAAATTAACCTACTTCAAACATTTCTACAAATTTTTGTCTCAAAAAGTCTGTGTACATGCATGTAGCCCGTTACAAAACCAGAACCAAAAGGTTTTGTGGTTCCAATGCTTTTTTATCAGCTGATTTGCAAAAGTTGTATTAACTGTCATGTCATTGCATATCATGAAATATTTGCTCCATGATATTTATTTAAGCCACACCCACCATGCAGATCAATACAAATGTTGACAACATTAGCATTTACACAATATTTAACATCATTAAAACAAGTATGATACAAAAACGATTGGTCATTTATCCTATTTTAAGAATTTGTCAGTAAGCCCTGCCTATTCATTAGCATTCATGACATCACTACCAAAACATTAGAACATACGTACAGACCACGACCCATCTGTGTTACATATAGCATAAATCTGATATATTGTTTATGGTGTTGGCATCATTTAGCACTTTCACAATATACCATGCCCACCGTGCATATCAACGCCCATTGATAACATAAGCATGTACACAATAACCAACAAAATTATCATGCCTAATATGACGCAAAACGGACATAGTTGCTCATTATAACTCTTTCAAAATTTTAACTTTAAGCCCTGCCCACTTATTAATATGCATGAAATCACCACCACACATATGAGGCCACATCTGCAGACCATGACCTATCTGTGTACCAAACATGATGTGAATCCAATTCATAGTATTTGAGATATCATGTTTACTTGTGTTTTTGTTTACAAAATCATATTAAGCCCCGCCCACTATGCCTATTAATGAAATTTACTCCATTTGAGGGCCGGTTGAAATGTTCCTGGTTCTAAGCAAAGCCATTACTAATGTTAAGCCCTGCCCATCATGCATATTAATAAAATTCATCATTTTTACATCATGAACATGTACACCAGCTAAGATAATTATACCAAACATGAAACAAAACAGACATGTGGTTGTTAACAAAACACATTTCAAAATGTTCACTTTAAGCCCCAGCCTACTCATTAATATAGATGACATCATTATCAAAAACAATAGGGCACATCTACAGAACATGGGCTATCTGTGTAGCACATATGAACTGAATCCCATGTATCATTCTTGAGATACTGTGTTTACAAGATCTTTTCAGCAAAATCATATTAAGCCCTGCCCACTACGTATATTGATGAAATTCAACGTTTTTACATCATGAACATGTACACACCAGCTAACATCATAATTGTACCAAATATGACACAAATAGACATGTGGTTGTTAGATACGAGCATTTGAAAAAGTTTACTTTAAGCCTCACCTAATCATTAATATGCATGACAACACCATTCTTTAGATATCATGTTTACAAACATACACATACATACACACACACACCTGCCATCATGACTGATCACATTTCTGGTCCAGTTATAGCAGGGAGCTGGCATTCTAGCTCCTGCTTACAGTCAATCATAGCGTCTCTTAATGAGAAGAAGATTCTTACACTTTTTGGACTGAATACATGCCTTTTTACCACACATATGTATGTTTTTTAAATAGTAGGGATTTTTAAAAAGTGAAACAAAACAGTGCACACTGTATAACTTTGATCTTCTATAGGTCCTAACCCATGGATTTGAGCTTGGGGAAATTGTTTGCAATAGCCCAAATGATGCAACAGCCCAAATGACGCAACAGCCCAAATGACGCAACAGCCCAAATGATGCAATAGCCCCAAACAATGCAACAGCTGCAAATGACACAATATCTGGTCACCATGGGTTAGTCTCCTCCTGCTGCCTCACATCTACATGGGTGTTAAATGTTCTTTTGACTCAAAATATCAGACAAATTTCTTCTTCAAAAGCCATTATTTCATTCTGACATAAGGATATACCCATTGAGTGAAATTGTGAAGGAGGGTTTAATCATCTGCTACACTTGTCCCTCAAGACGGCGCACTGAACCACAAAACACAGTATTCTTCTGTTGGTATAGAGATTTGCTTAAAAAAACAAATCTTAAGTACAGATACCTACACACCTCATAATGACAAACAACTTAATAAGCAGCTTCATGTATACATCAAAAAGCAAAGTTTATAACTTTGTGTCAAATTATTATGAAATTGAATGAGATTTAAAAAAAAACCCAAACACTTTAATTAGTTGGACTAATCTATCTTTATCTATATCTTTATAAAATAACATAACATTTCATTTCAATGAGTAAATTTCGTAATTAGAATAAAAATAAATGTTTTAACCAGGAGGTGGTCATTCATAATGCCAACTTCCTGGTCAAACAGATTAAGCATTCCTACATATCTATTTAACAGCTACACAGAATACAGCAATAACAAGTGATTATAACCACATAATTGTCTTTTATGCTTATTACTCATCAGTCTGGGAGAAATACTCAAAAGAGAGTGCAACTGAAACCCCAATTGAGATTTAAAAGTAGTCATGGAGGCACCCATAATGCAAATGTTCCAAACTCCCCATATGTACACTGCATTCCGCAGAGAAACTAATCACTCAAGGAAGCTTGAAATGCAAATGAATTAAAAGCCTGTTTTTTCCCAAACCTTTTCCCCATGGCATGTTGATATACCCACACAGGGTCATAAATCCTGGGGTGGGTGAGGAGGGGGAGAATATCAGCCTTAGTTCAAACAAGCACCACGTTTGATAACTGCAAGAGCAAGCAATGGTCATTTCAGGATCTCACTTAAAAACCCTCTTTTTTGTCCCTTCTCCCGGACTGATTGATGTAATTTTCTTCTTTTATTTCATTGATTTCTAAGACTTCAGAAGATACAAACAAAAACAAAAATTACAGCAAGAATGAATCACCATTTCATATTTATAGTACATGCAAAATAATCACCCTCTAAAGGTGACGTTAAAGGATTATTTAGTTCAGGGGTAAAGCAAGTCTATCTTATATGAAAGAGGACTTTAAAAGAAACAAAATGGTGAAGAAAGTATCAAAATATTTTATTCTGTTAAGGAGATATCTAAGTTTAAAAAGTGTATTATCCTTTGTGTAAAAACGACTGAAATCAAGACAAGTTGTGATGTCATAGCCTCAAATTCCTTAAAGCCTGTATGTAATCTATTAAATTTTGTCCTGCGATTTTGTGGCTTTATAACCATTGGATATGTCAAAAAAGTAGTAAAACTGAATCTAGTAAGGGCTTTAGTAATATACCCTCTCCTTGAACAAAGTTTTGGGGAAAAATAATTAAAATAATTAAAAATTAAACAAATTTTCTTTAAAATACATTAGCAATTGTTAAGAATATGAGGATGAAGATGCAAAGTTTTCATAGTAGACTTACTACACCAGTCATTTCTACACGAATAAGACAAGGGATTTAACCTTGAATATCTTCTTAATGGAATAAGATTTTTGAATACTTTCTTCACCTTTTGTTTCTTTTGAAGTCATCTTTCATATAAGATCAACTTGCTAGACCCCTGAACTAATCTTTTAATATACAGCTGACAAATCCAACACTTTTTCTTCAAATTGAACTACCCTTATATAATTCACAACTAAGCTCTTAACATACCTCAATATATCATGGTATACATAAAGTACAAACCTTAAAGTTTAGTAGAAAGTACATACAACAATGATAGATGTTAGAAGACCTCAATTCAAAGCTAGCCTGCAAACACAACATATCAATGCAAATTCAATAGTGGCATAACATTTCATTATCACAATGGCGTAACCAAGGAGGTACCAAACCACTTTAGACTGCTTGGCATAACAGACAACATGAGCAGGGGGAGGGGAGGAGGAGGCGGGGGGAGGGGGAAGGGGGTCTCGCACCATTCCACAAAGTAAAGAAAATCTTATGCTCTGGACCCCCAACCTCCTAGAAACCTATGTAGCAGGGACACAGGCTAGAACTGGAATGCTAAATATCAAAATTAAAATTCATCTCAAAATAAATGGCAAGTTACATTATTTGGCAAGGGAAATAAACACATGGGGGAGGGGTAACTATAACCTATACAGTAACAAAGCCATACAAGACAAGTTAACATAATATGCAGGTTAATCAGCACTATTTTAGATTATGGTGTTAAATTGTTACATATCAAAGAGGGAGGAGAAATTGGGGTACCTAATGAGGTTGTAAACAGGGTTCTGGGTGTTGGTGAGGACTCTAAAAGCATAGGAGAGGCTAAGCTTTTTACATCTAAGTAGAAAGGGGGGTTCGTTGGCTTCAACATGAAGACTAGTGATTGGGGAGGTCCTGTAGGCTCCTAGACAAAGCCAGAGGGCTTCATTTTGGATGGTGTTAATGTGGTTGAGGTATGAGTTGTGAGCGACACAGTAAACAATATTGTCATAGTCAAGCTTGGCACGAATGGTGAGCCTGAAAATTTTAAGGAGAGCATAGCGGTTCGCTCCCCAAGTAGTGTTGGAGAGCAGTCGGAGGATGTTGAGGGAGCTATTGCATTTTAGTTTCAGGTTGGTGATGTGTGGCTTGTAGGTGAGCTTGGGGTCTAGAGTTAGACCAAGGAACTTTGTGTTTTCAACTTTAGGGATGCGATTCCCATTGAGCACAAAGTTCGGCTACTTTTTAAGATACTTGATTTCATTCATTCTTCGCATCTATACAAATCAATCATCACAAGCTTAACACCACCAGCAAAAATAATTTTTTTTTTTAAATAGAATCTTTATGAACTCATCAATACAATGAAATAGTATCTCTTAGAAATGTAGGAGACGGGCCTTTTCTTCATCTGGCCCATGCTATCTTAGAAATGTAGGAGACAGGGCCTTTTCTTCATCTGGCCCATGCTGTCTGAAACTCACTACCTCATACTGTCAACATTGCAACATCAATTTCAAGAAAATAATTAAGATATATTTATTCTCTAAATAGGAATTCTCTGTTGTAACATCATATTGTTTTGTTTTCTACATTAAAGATATTTTTGCTGTAACAGTGCTAGATGCATCCAATTGGAAATAGCACTATGTAAATGTTATTACGTATTAGGTATGTAAATGTACAGGATACCTACTTCAAGCACCAAGTAGAAAAAGCAGAAAAATTGTTTTAATTGGTGGTATAATGGCTTCATATGATAATACTTGAGATACATCAGAAAATCCTACTTCTAATAACTCTAATAATTAGTATCAATTAGTGCTGTCATGACATCCACTATCGCGATATCTCTTTTCCCATGACATGAAATATGCCTCTCGCGGTAACAAAAACTAACTGAAGTAAGACATTTTCTCGCAACTAGGCTAGGCTACTTCGTACGTAACAATTCTAACATTACGGTACAAAACCTAAAAATCAAGTTTAGGTTATTAAAAACGTGCAAAATAATCGTGAAACATAAAAACAACAAATCAAAAATTGTGCTCCGTCACCACACTAGCACGCGCCGATGTAAGTTGGCAAAATGAATGAAAAATTGGTCTAGAATGTGCCACTCCGGCTCTTACTTCGATAATTCATGGTCACGTTGGCTGAATTACCAAACCGTGCGTGATGAACGTAAGTCATGCAAGCCTGTCGTCTGCTAGATCTGCAAATATTTTTTTCTTGCATTCATCATATAATGGAGTAAATTGTAACTCCATGATCATATAACGTTAGTAATATTAACAATTTGTGTTGGTTGTGAGTCAGTTTTTTTGAAAAGTATCGCGATATTTTTCTCCAACATAATCGATACGAAATAGAGAAATGTCATGACAGCACTAGTTTTAATTTGATATGCAGGTTACTATAGCATTGCACTGTCAGAGAATGGAGTGATGATTGATGGCATGTCACAAAATATCATCACAAATATCAAATTTGTCACACATCTCAAATGTCATATAATTTTTGGCACCTTTTGCACAGAATGTCATATCAGTTTTGCCTTTGTCACATTTAATTGGCATAGATTCACACACCATGACCAGTTGTACTCATAGAAAAGATCATTTGGTTATGTCTGTTTCATGAAAAATGGAATCCACCACTAAAATGCAACATCAAATTACCAATGAGTGTGAGTGAAGGGATAAAACATGTCACAAAATGTCAGACAAATTTGAATACTTTCTGTTCATGTTCATTTTGTCACATTGTCACAAAATGTCACAGAATGTCAATTTTTTGGACAATGAAATTTTGTCACAAAATATCACCATGTCAAAGACACTCCATTTTCAGCACTCTATTGGCTAGTAGGCTGCTCTACAAACTAAAGCAATCTTAGAGCAGGAATACAGCGGGATTCTTCCCCCCCCCCTTTTTTATTGGGTGTTACATCCCTTTGTTAACAGCTAAGGTTAAAATGTCCACGGCCGTTTGATAAACCACTTGTGAAGCACTGATGAATGAAGGACCCACTAGGAATTAAATTGAAAATTTGCCTAATACAACAAAAATGAAAGAATTTGTGATTCATATTCCAGATCATTTAAATTGTTATTTGAGTTTTTTTATTTATTTTGATTCAAAAATAGCAGTAAAATTGTCATGATAGGCACTTTATCTACAATCGGAAACATACCTAATAGATATTTTACTTCGGTCTTTATGTAAAATTCAGCATTTTGTGCATTGTATCACGTCAATGGCTGAGATGAACCTTACAGAATAATATATATGGTAGCTTGATCATCAGCATTACCTCGATCTTCAAACAAACCTCAATCTTCAAACAAACCTCTTTCTCCCCTATCCACCAATTGGCTAACCTTATGACTACTTGCTTAATATATGCACGTACATGTAGAATGAGCTATCCTGCCCAAATTGCCACACCAAGTATTTTGTTGCAAAAAAAAACTAAAACCCAAAGGGAACAACATAAAGGAAATTTAACTGATTCAATGCAATGTGCAAATCATATTATATGAAAATAGAACATCATTAATGCTGTGGCTCAACATGCCAGTACAAACCCCATGTTATCAGATAAAGTTAAACAAAACTGCATATGATGTTCATGCCAGTGCACCAAATGAATATTTCTAATATAGGTACAGCAGGAGTGTTCAAAATAATGAAGGGAATAGAGGAATTACCAGTCTTTGATTAGAATTCCTCCTTAAATAAAATACGAGGGGAGGGGGAAAGACCTGCAATTGAAATGACATTTCAATTCCTAGTGTGAACAGTGGTATATGCTATATGTGTATTTTATACCCAGTTAGTTCTGGAGGGTGGAGTAGGGTAAACAGATTAGTCAGCTAATAGTAGAGCTAAAGCTGCCTTTAAATTAATTTCAAGAAAAGAGAAATATATGGTATCGCCCTTTCTTGCAGGTTTGTTCATGGTTACTTTCTAATTGTTGGTAACTAAGTTGTTTTTGGCTGTGTTTAGCTTATCGGAGCACTCGACCAAGAAGTGAGGGCGTATTTCATTGGAGTCTCCCAAATAATCCAGTGCGTGTCTTGCATAGGCTTTTCATACAGCCTCTTTGAATTTGAATATTCATAGCTTTGCTGTGCTGTCAATCATGCACATAGGTCTAGCTGTGTAGGGTACTCGGCCGGTTGTAAGGACTTGACAAATGCACAGAAAGTTTATTTTGTTCCTATTTTTTCTTGTAAACGTGCTCACCCAATAAAATTTGCTTTTAGTTGGCGTCTTTTCACGGTTGGAACGCATTTCAATGGTCATAACATTATAACATGATGGGTTTATTACACTAACATTAGTCATATACTCATAGTCATACGTGACTATAGTAGGCACAGGCTTCTTTATCTTCTAAAAATATCAAGTTTTAGGTTTACCATAAGCAATATAATTTTGTCACTATCGTAGTGCCGTGCCAGATGAGAAGATTGGAAGGTTTAACATGTGCAGACGTTCACCCAGTGAACGTTGGAGAGCACTTGGTAAGTAATCAAACTTTCCTTGATTGCACTCGCAAAGTGAATGAACTTCCATTGATTGCACTCAGTGTGAATGAACTTCCATTGAGATTAAATCCATGAAAAGAACGGGTTGCAAAATTTGATTGGATGTGGACGAAATGCCCACAAATTATCACCACTTATTAGCCAAGAGCTCCTTTGTTAAGAACTTGTTCAGCTAAAAATATGCAACGAGATGAACAAGCTACATATATACCAGGAACTGGTCGGAACTGGTCTAAGCTGCTCACTTCATTCTTACATCTCAAAAGCTAGCATCACAAATGATATGATAATTCAAAAGAAAAACCAACTGAAAAGTGTTTGCCATGCAGGGTACACCAGTCTGTTCAACAAATTCATATTATGCATTCACACAAATTGAGCCACTTCAAACCCAGAAAAAGCATTCCCATGATGACTTCACTGAAAGGTAACAAATGAAAAGGTAGTATGGACAAACATTCATAACATACTGTGAGTAGCATGAAGAGGTATCATCACATTAAGGTAGAATCTAAATAAAAGTACAATCTAACGATTGTAGTCTAGATTACAGCTTTCACAGGGTGATGTGATCGAGGTTTTCAAAACCCTCTCAGATGATCTAAGAGTTGTAAATCTTTTGGTTCTGTCAAAATTCAACAACAAAGGGGTTTCAAACCTAAAAAGACACTTCAGCCCCGTTGCTCTACCAGTATTTGTCACAACTGTGTGTCACATAGAGTTTGGAAACTTTGGTATTCTCTGGCAAGTGGTATTATGGACGCTGACAGCTTAAAAGATTGTTTAAAACTGGGCAAGCATTGGTGTAAGCGAGTGTTTCTCCTTCATTATCGTTATGACGCCAGTCAGCTTTTAAGAGACATTATCCAGATCTGGACCTTCAGGCATCCAGCATTCAGGCATCCAGCATTCTAGCATCCAGTATTCTAGCATCCAGTATTCTAGCTTTCAGTATTATGGCACCTAGTATTCTGTATTATAGCACCCAGTATATTAGCATCCAGCATTCTAGCATCCTGTATTCTAGCATCCAGTATTCTAGCTTTCAGTATTATAGCACCCAGTATTCTAGCATCCAGTATTCTAGCATTCAGTATTATAGCACCCAGTATATTAGCATCCAGCATTCTAGCATCCAGTATTCTAGCATCCAGTATTCTAGCCTTCAGTATTATAGCACCCAGTATTCTAGCTTTCAGTATTCAAGCACCTAGTATCTAGCATTCAGTATTATAGCACCCAGTATTCTAGCATCCAGCATTCAGTATTCTAGCATCCAGTATTCTAGCATCCAGCATTCTAGCATCCAGTATTCTAGCATTTAGTATTCTAGCACCCAGTATTCTAGCACCCAGTATTCTAGCACCCAGCATTCTAGCATCCAGTATTCTAGCATCCAGTATTCTAGCATCCAGCATTCTAGCATCCAGTATTCTAGCATTTAGTATACTAGCATCCAGTATTCTAGCATCCAATATTCTAGCATCCAGCATCCAGTATTCTAGCATCCAGTATTCTAGCATCCAGCATTCTAGCATCCAGCATTCTAGCATCCAGTATTCTAGCATTTAGTATTCTAGCATCCAGCATTCTAGCATCCAGTATTCTAGCATCTAATATTCTAGCATTTAGTATTCTAGCATTTAGTATTCTAGCATCCAGTATTCTAGCATCCAGTATTCTAGCATTCAGTATTCCACCATTCAATATTCCAGCATCCAGTATTCATCAGTAGTATAATGAGTAGTTGCTTCTGGTGACTCCTTATTTACACCCATAGCTGATTAGGATGAGAATCTCATACAGAGTAGAAAAACTTCTTAATTTTGCACAAAAAAAAGTATTTTTTGACTTCAAGTTAAAAATCAAATTTAAAAGGATTACCTTTCCTGAACATCATAATTCACAATGCAACTACTGTACCAAAAGTTAATACAATTTACATTTTGATAAGTCGAAAACCCTTGCCACAGTCCTATAAAATAACTGAAGTCATAGTAATGAAAAAGTACATAGGCGAAAATAGTTCATACACTCACTTCCATGTCCATAAACCAAAAAAAAAAAAAAACAGAAAAGATATTCCCAACTCCAAAAGAAAGGTTTTTACTAGTTTGTTCTTATATGCAGCTACAAGGTAATAGATTTCCCATCCATATCCATTGACATACTACCACACTGATATATATTGATATACCAAAATTAACCATACTGATGTATATTGACTTATTGATTCGTTCCATATTATGTGCATTGATGCATTGAATTAATTTTGATTTAAAATATCTGGCATAAAATGTTCTGACAAACACTTTAATTAACTTTTTTGTTTTAATTTCCAAAATGGTATGTCTTTCCAGATTTTCCTCAATATCAGTGCCAATCAAATTATGATATCGCCGATATAAGCAAAATTTGGTACATCAGCAAAACATGTTATCTTATATCACTATCAAGACTGGAAAAGCTAGTGAAATAATATATGTTGTGTGTGCAAAGGATAAAAATGATATGATTGTTTTCTAGGTTCAGTTGAGTACAATCAAAGCAAAAATCATGCAAAGAAGAAAAACACTTTGACCTTTGCTCTGACCGGCCTGGAAGATTCTTATCACTGAAAAATAAAAACATGAGCAATTATTTGAATGATAATAAACATTAGACATGATCTTACTGAACAACGAGTCCATTACTCCATATATACTCTATGGTTTGGTTTGGTTTGTTGATGTTTAATGGCACCGCGAAAGTCAGAGTCAAACAGATGACAAGATAGTGATCAAAAATTGCACCTATGGGCCCGCTACAGGCTTTGTAAATCCGATTCTCGTTACCCACAATGATTAGCAAAGGCAATTTTGTTTATTCCATCTGCTAAAAACTCTATTGATCCAGAGAAGTGCCATCCATGGATCAGAAATGCAGCAGGAGACATGGACATCTAAATGTCAATGCATTAGCCATGCATGATTACAGATTCGAGATTTGTTTCCCACACCTAGTTACCCAGACCTGCCAACCTTTAGGATCACCAAACTGTATTCTGGAACTACAAAAGTTGTATTTTTGATAAAAAAAAACTGTACTCTTCAAACAAAATGTACAAAACAAAGGTTTACTTATAGAACTGGAGTACCTAAACTTGATCGGAACTCTGTTGCAGGTAGGTTGCCTTATGCATAATTGACTTGTAGTCTACACTTTTTGGCGGCAGCTGCAAATGGTTATAAATCGTATTCTGAATCTGAATCGGTTAAGTCGGCAAAAGTCCTTCAAGAGGACATGAATGCCAGCCAAGCATAAAAAGTATGAATACAAAAAAAAAAAAAATGAAAAACATGAATAAATAAACAAAAATGAATTTAAAAAAAATGTATTCTGGTGCCAAAAAACGTACAATCGTATTCTCAACAATTTCCTGTATTAAATACAGCAAAATCGTACTAGTTGGCAGGTCTGTAAGTTACCACGTTGCTATGGTGAGTGTGGCTTATTTTCTAACTCAAGATGTTAATTAACTGTTTTTCCAGATGAAATTACACAAACCATTCAGCAAATGATAAAACACCAGGGAAGAAAATATCGCCATCACAACCTGAAAGACTAAGCAGTTAGTTTTGAAACAAAAAGTACAGCACATTTGATTTCACCTTTAAAATGACAAATTAATAAAAAAAAAAATAAAATTACAGAATAAAAAGGATATCAAAAGAAGTGGAGGGCAATAATAGTACCCTTGCAATAATAGTAAGTTAAAATATGGTCAGACTATCATTTAAATCTACCTTGGTTTAATTTCTTGATTTAAAGGATAGTTCCATGAATTTGTATTTTCATACATATGATCAGAGGACAAAAAGTGACAGCATCTTTGTTTTTGCTAATAGTAATGATTAGAAATAGTAATCATCAATTTGAACATTTTGATCAAAAGTTTTTAGTACCATCCATCACGTGCACTAAAAAGCGCATTAGAATATACTTAAGATTCAGGAAAAACATGTCTCGTTTTGGCTGCCAGCACCTTTTTGGTGACGGTAAGTAAAATTGAAAGAAATAATTCAATGACTCAATCTCATTTTTGGGGTGAAGGTTTTATCAAAAATCAATTCTTTCTTTCTTCTGCCATGGGACTAAACATGCCAAATGTCATGCCCATGGTATGAACTAAACATGGAATATTTTACAGGAAAATTTCAAAAACTGTCATGCTTAAAATAAAATGCATTAACTTCAGGAGTGTGTTCTTGGTGGTCAAGCATGTCCATCTGTTTAATATGAAGCATGGTGAAGAAAGTAACTATAGTTCTGTGAATTTTACTTTTTATGTATGTGATAATAAATAGCGACTATAAAAGAAACAATTTGGTGTAAAATCACTTTGATATACTTTTTTTTTTAGGGGTTATTTTATTTAAAGGTGTGATATCATTAAAAGGTAAATCCAAGGCAATTTTTGTGTATTTCTTTGAAAATTAATTGCTGAAATTACTGGAAGCCTTTGTCTTGATTTATTTGCACACCTGCCTATGAACCTTAAACCTTTTAGTAAAAGATTTTTTTTTGTTTTTGTTTGATAGAAATTTATAAGAATGGTCTTGGATCTGCCTTTAATGATATCACATTTTACACTGCGAGGTCACTTTTCAACACACTTGTGCAATTTTTCAAATGACTCCTAAACGGAAAAAGATATCAACATCTTTTTACACCAAATTGATTCTTTAATAGTGCGGTGTCACATAAATGAAAATAAAAATTCACGGAGATATTCAAGCTACAAGGCGCACTAGCACAGAAACAAATAAAGTACGGTTCGAATAGTATGATCGATTTTCAACACAAACTAGCAATTATAAAGAAATCCTGTAACTTTGCAAGTAGACTTCTACACCAGTCACTTTAAACAACTTTCCACTGGTGTCACCTGCACCAAATTGATCACAGTAGACTCCAGTCTGTATAGTGCCCATACAAGATGAACATACCTGACCCCCATTACTTTCCTGTCCAACAATTACATTTAACATGCAAACATGGCAACACATGGATCATCCGGCTTATCAAAGAGAATCTGTAAAGCAATGGCTGAATACCCTTATAACATGACCAAAATATATATTGACTGGCGATTAATTTATACGTACATGTAGATCATAACAATTATAAGACTTGATAGTCAAGAGTACTCGGAAAACACTTTTACCCAATGGATGGTTAGGTGGTAGGAGAGCATTAACAGCACAGCCCTGGTCAATTTGTGTCAGACATGAGGAAATAACTATCTTTAGGAGGAATGGTCCATCCATCATTCATGGGTTTGCACAAAGTCCTCCCAAGCATATGATGTATATTTAGGCTCAGCCAAGGACTAACCTGATTCGCTTTACTAAACAGCAGTTATGTGGCTTGAGCCCCACACGAATGACCTATTTTGTACAGGTTTTGTTTGTTGATGTTTAACGGCACTGCGACAGTCAGTCATATGTGCCAAGAGGGTGTTAATAAATAATGGTGTAAGAATTAGGATGGTGAGGAGATGAAAGTTTGTAAGGGAGATAAAGGGGGAAAGGTTGAATGTGGGAGAAAATTTTGGTGAAAAGAAAGGGGTGTGTAAGGTTAGGTGTAGAAAGGGAGAAGGGGAGGAGATTTTACATGGTGGAAGAAGTTGTTGTTGCAGAGGAAGATAATGATGTTTGAGGAACAATTGGAATTCCAGAAAAAGAGAACCTTCTTTCCAAGGTAGGAAAGAGTGTGGAGTTTGTTGAGAATTTGTAGAATGAGAGGGTTGAGCCAGAGCATGTTGAGGATGCCAGTGAGGATGGAGTTAGTCAGAAACGACGACGAAGCCAGTGCAGAAAGAGAGTTCTGAAGTTGAAGGCTAGGATGGCCTTCGCCTCGGCAGAGTAGATAGAGCTGCCGCCAGGTAACTGTGAGGAGAGGGTAAGGCCAGGACAGGCGACGGCGGCTGCAAAGGAGCCTGCCCTATGGCGCCGTTGGTAAAGAGGAAGGAGTATTAATGGAAATGTCTACCGAGTTGACAGTATTTTGAGTGGAAGGCTGGGTTGTGGAGAACTTCCGTGAAGGAAGAAAAACCAAGGTAAACCTTGGAGGGGGGAGGGGGGGGGGATGAATAGTCCAGGTGGGATGGTGTCTGGCAATCGAGAAAATGTTAATTTTGGCTTTGGAGAACTGAGAGTGCATTCGGATCCCAAAAGGGGGGAGGGTACATTTGTTGAGATTGAAGAGGTTGTGTACAGTGTAACAGTAGCTAATTGCTAACAAGGCTTTCATAATAAGCTTCAAATTGTCTGATTTTGCACCTGAGAACGAATTACAGATTACCTGTGTTGTGTGGTTTAGCAATAGCTGGTTGCTAGTCAATGAATTGTAAAGTCTCTTGGGTTGAATGGTGTGGATTACCCGTGATTTTGAGAAAATCGAGGTTGTTGGGGTCTTAGGGCCAAATTTGTTTAATTGAATGGTTTGCAAGATTGGTCAGGAGAAGCATGATGGTAGGGCGTTGGGCAACTAGAGCAGTGAGGTTTGCCATAGTATGAGGTATGGTCACTGACAACAACCTTTATGGTCTTAAAAGATCAACTCTACCAGATGGTCCATCAAAACCACTTCTACAGGATGGTCCATGAAGATTATTTTCTGGGACTCAAATGGTCCTAGAAACATCACTTTAATGGTCATGGAGGTTACCAATGAGTCTCCAAAGGTCTTCGAAGATTATCAATCAGGTCTCAATGGTCACCCAAAGCCACCTCCAAGGACCTAAGTAAAGTTCATTGCAAATGATCCAACTACAGGTCAACTGTACTGATCCTAAGAAAGTCATCATCACTGATCCAATTCATGGTCAAGATGACCCTAATGAAGATCATCTCTAATGACCTAATATGAGGGCTGCCTCTATTGACCCAACTGAAGGTCTTAGGACCCAGTTGGAAGTAATCTTGGAGGACCCAATTGAAGGTCATCTCCAAGGACCCAATCAGAGGTCATCTCTTAGGACCCAATTGGAAGTCATATTGGAGGACCCAATTGGAGATCATCATTGGAGGTAAATTCTTAGGACCCAAGTAGAAGTAATCTTGGAGGACCCAATTGAAGGTCATCTCTTATGACCCAATGGGAGGTCATCTCTCTGGACCCAATTGGAGGTCATCACTTTGGACCCAATTGGAGGTCATCTCTCTGGACCCAACTGAAGTTCAACTCTTAGGAGCCAACTGCAGGACATCTCCCTATTAAAGACAAAATGGTTCTGGGTGTAGCATGATTATTATTCAGTACAATGGAGTGCACCCTCTTCAATGTGTATTCTTAGTGCTATGCACGGTACCTAAGGCATCTCTTCAAAATCAAACTACTTTACACAAATTATTTCTAGTTCAGTTCTGTAAAAACTATGAAAACTACTTGAAAGAACAGAATTATTCATTTTCTGCTAATTCATGCCAAATTTCTACAGAATTTTTCCAAAAATCTAAAAAATGCGATATTGCAGCAAGAGGTCAATATTTCATGCATCATTAATATAAATTGTAAATACTACAACAAAAATGATGCAGAAGTTTATCAGATATAGAATGCATTTTGCATGTGTTGTAACTACGAGCCAAGAAGTTGTTGTCATTCATTGTGCTTGACCATAATTAGGTGTGAATGTGCTTTAAAGGATCAGTTGAGTGGTAACACAAGTTCATCTCATATGAGAGGACTTTAAAAGAAAGAATTAAAAAATCTTTCTTCCGTTAAGGAGATATTCAAGTTTAAAGCTCTTGTCTTATTATCTGTGTAGAAATGTCTGGCATAGTAAGTCTACAATGCAAAATTAGCACCCTCATCCTCACATTCTTAACAATAATTCATGTATTTTAAAGAAAATTTATTTAACTTTTTGAATTAATTTTTCCTCACTTTCTTCAGGTGATAAATTATCATATTCCTTACAAGATTCTGTTTGACTACTTTCCTAACATATCCAATGATTTTTAAGCCACAATATCACAGGACAAAATATGATAGAATACCTAAAAACTTTGTGGTATCTGGAAGTGTGACATCACAACTAGTCTGAATTCAGTCGTTTCTACCAAGCGATAGAGAATTTTAAACTTAATTATCTCCTTCATGGAATAAGATTTTTAAATGCTTTAATTTTGAAGCACTCTTTCATATAAGATGGATGTGCTTGACCCCTGAACTAATGTTAATAAGTGCAAGTGCAGCTTAATAATAAAAAAAAAAAAACTTGTTTAGACACATTTGAGAATGGAAAAATTGTTTATCCACACAGCCTCTATAAATCAGTTCAAATTTCATCTGTATGAACTTCTTTGAATTAATTTGTTTAATTTTACAATTACAAGCAAAGAAAAACATATGCTCAATGTAATGGTTAGCCAACTACTTGCCCTAATCTAACCAATGCTTTACTGATTCAAATCTAATAAGAGTGATCTGTGCAACGCATACTTCCTCAGACATCCTCTGCTTTGTCCATAGAAATTGGTAGAAAGGATAGCTGACAAGATATACAGTAAAACAGAAAAAAAAAAACGTTTTTATGAAAACTGACCTAAAATGTGAAAATGAAATCAATTACAAATCTGTTATATGCACAACATGAACCACTGGAATATATACAAGAGATCACCTGTATAGACCATATTTGGAATGGCAACCATAGGGTACTTTCTGTTAGACTGCATATTAATTTTTCAAGTTTTGCTGAATTTTGATTTTAAATCTCTTGCATCCCTGGTCATGAAAACATTGCAAGATAAATTTCTTAACAATCCATTCCCTGCAAAAAACTTTGAAATTAAAAAATTGAAAACTTTGAAATTTGAAAACTTTGAAATTTGTTTTTAGGTGCAAAATCAGAGAAAATTTGAGGCTATTATGAAAGCCTTGTTAGACTTAAAAATAGCTGTTTGCAGCCTCCTATCACATTCATTGAGATAACCAACTACTTAATAAATGACAGTTAACAGTCAACATATTTTTGGAAATGTTTTTTTCACCCAAAATTGCGGATTTGTTCATTATCAAACGTAAAATTTGATTAAACTTTTATTTGATTTTTATGGCACATCAAGGTCCTCAAAAATGATCTCCAATTTTCCCTCCAATTGCTTCTTAAGGAGGAAAAATACTTTGTGCAGGGAAGACTTAGAAATATATCTTTAATTTGGATATGTTTCATGATCAGGATGCAAGAGTTTTTAAATAATTACAACACGGAAGCATAGTCAAGGAATAGTAAGCAAAACAGAACATGACAAAATATGACCTTTTTGATGCCATGGCGAGAAAGAAAGACGGGGGAAGTGAAAAAACAAAGGCCCAGGGTTTTTTTGGTGGGGCAGGTGTTGATCTTGTCTAACATTAAATTAGATTGCTGTGGGGACAATCAACAAGATTATACTAATCGCCAAAGGAGTAGAAAAGATGGGGATTGGACTAAAAATGATTAGTGCATGAACAAACCCGATTCTATTCATCTCAGCAGATCACAATTGAAGATAAAGATCAATACACCTGTTACTAATGAATTCAAGGACATCGGGTTAGACTGGGGTTCAAATCTAATTTGGTGTCATTTGTTTTAATAGCTGATATCCTCTTAATTACATTGGGTTAGACTGGGGTTCAAATCTAATTGGGTGTCATTTGTTTTAATAGCTGATATACTCTTAATTACAAATTAATAACTAAAAATGACCAATTAGTGATTAATAATACAAAAGCAGTTTTTTATATTTTTGTAACTTTGGAGGATAATATAATTATTGCTTAAAGGCCAGATATCGTGTTAACGTGGGAGATCAGAAATACAATACGATCCAACGTTTCTGATTGGTCGCGAAATGTTTACACAATCACCGACCATGCAGACAAGCCAATTAATTACCACCAAGAAAGTGACGTTGCTAGTATGATCAGATATATTGAAGGTCAAGCAGATTTCTGGAGACTAGATTCCCTCTTATTAATTTACTATAGTGACATCCACCTAAAATGGTAATTTCATTAGACTTCCAAATTTACAAAGAATTTCCCACAATTGTGGCTGTCAATAATTGTAGTCTCATTGTCTTCATTACTTCTGATCATTTCATAATAACTAATTACACTTATGGTTTCAGTAATAATAACCTTTTAATATCCTGATGAATTGTTTTTTTTCTGAAGTGACTTACATAAAGTGATTTTTTTTTAGGATGTTCAGTTCAGACATTTTAAACTTTTGACGCAATGGTTGGTAATTCAAATAAGTGTGACTTTGAAATGAAATATCATCTACATTATACCATTGTCCTTTACTACGATTTTAAGCACTTTAACATACATTTGACCCACTATGATTTTAAGCACTTTAACATACATTTGACCCACTACGATTTTAACCACTTTAACATACATTTGACCCAATATATTTTATAAATAACATGGAAACTGCAGAAATAAAATGACAATGAATTTTAGTTTTTGGTTTATGTAGAGGACATCTTGAAGCCCCAGAAGATGTTTTGAACCAATTTGTTCGACATTGAATGAAATATCTACGTCATACCAATAAGCCATGGCATTTAGGATGATCAACCACATCAACAGCTTAACCACGTCAACAGCTTTACTACGTCAACAGCTTTACTACGTCAACAGGCATTTGACCCAAAAGATGTAATAAAAATCACAGAAACTGTAGAAATCACAGAAACTGTAGGAATGTATCTACATTTTATCCTTTGGTAGTTGGTGGTGGAAGAGGGATGGGGGGAGGGGGGGGGGGAGGGGGAATTCTGTCATTTAGTTTGCACCAATATATTCCAACTTGCCAAAAATAACTTAATAAAATAACCATCAAGAAAAGAAACACATACAATTACATTATCACCTAGCAAGTTTCATATTAGTTTGTTATCACCCACAACCAAACAAACATCCGACCTTACAATGACTTCAGAAATGATCTGCGTAAAATATGCAATCTCATATCCAATTCCAAATGAAACTCAAATTTAATAACCAACATACTTCCACTTTGCCCTCAATAAGCATTTAATTATTCCAAGGATTTCACTCATAAACAGCTGCTATATCGGTTACTTAAAAAGTATTTAAAACATGTATCCATGCTTACGTTATCAGGCCAATGATATCAAATGTTGTTTATACCAAAATACAAAACCATGAGAAAGGTTTACGATCTGACGGAACAATATGGAAGATTTCATGCACATAGCTGAAGCTGCTACCCATTGTTAAAGGTCTCACATACCTGAAGCTGCTACCCATTGTTAAAGGTCTCACATACTTAAAGCTGCTACCTATTGTTAAAGGTCTCACATACCTGAAGCTGCTACCCATTGTTAAAGGTCTCACATATCTAAAGCTGCTACCCATTGTTAAAGGTCTCACATACCTGAAGCTGCTACCCATTGTTAAAAGGTCTCACATAACTGAAGCTGCTACCCATTGTTAAAGGTCTCACATACCTGAAGCTGCTGCTACCCATTGCTAAAGGTCTCACATAACTGAAGCTGCTACCCATAGTTAAAGGTCTCACATACCTGAAGCTGTTACCCATTGTTAAAAGTCTCACATACCTGAAGCTGCTGCTACCCATTGCTAAAGGTCTCACATAACTGAAGCTGCTACCCATAGTTAAAGGTCTCACATAACTGAAGCTGCTACCCATTGTCTCTAATAACTAAAGCTGCTACCCATTGTTAAAGGTCCCATACAACTGAAGCTGCTACCCATTGTTAAAAGTCTCATATAACTAAAGCTGCTACCCAATGTTAAAGTTCTCATATAACTGAAGCTGCTACCCATTGTTAAAGGTCTCACATACCTGAAGCTGCTACCCATTGTTAAAGGTCTCACATAACTGAAGCTGCCACCCATTGTTAAAGGTCTCACATAACTGAAGCTGCTACCCATTATTAAAGGTCTCACATAACTGAAGCTGCTACCCATTGTTAAAGGTCTCACATACCTGAAGCTGCTGCTACCCATTGCTAAAGGTCTCACATAACTGAAGCTGCTACCCATAGTTAAAGGTCTCACATACCTGAAGCTGCTACCCATTGTTAAATGTCTCACATACCTGAAGCTGCTACCCATTGTTAAAAGTCTCATATAACTAAAGCTGCTACCCAATGTTAAAGGTCTCATATAACTGAAGCTGCTACCCATTGTTAAAGGTCTCACATACCTGAAGCTGCTACCCATTGTTAAAGGTCTCACATAACTGAAGCTGCTACCCATTCTTAAAGGTCTCATATAACTGAAGCTGCTACCCATTGTTAAAGGTCTCACATAACTAAAGCTGCAACCCAATTTTAAAGGTCTCATATAACTGAAGCTGCTACCCATTGGTAAAGGTCTCACATAGCTGAAGGTGCTACCCATTGTTAAAGGTTTCACATAACTGAAGCTGCTACACATTGTCTCTAATAACTTAAGCTGCTACCCATTGTTAAAGGTCTCATATAACTGAAGCTGCTACCCATTGTTAAAGGTCTCACATACCTGAAGCTGCTACCCATTGTTAAAGATCTCACATAACTAAAGCTGCTACCCATTGTCTCTAATAACTGAAGCTGCTACCCATTGTTAAAGGTCTCATATAACTGAAGCTGCTACCCATTGTTAAAGGTCTCACATAACTGAAGCTGCTACCCATTGTTAAAGGTCTCACATAACTGAAGCTGCTACCCATTGTCTCTAATAACTAAAGCTGCTACCCATTGTTAAAGGTCCCATACAACTGAAGCTGCTACCCATTGTTAAAAGTCTCATATAACTAAAGCTGCTACCCAATGTTAAAGGTCTCATATAACTGAAGCTGCTACCCATTGTTAAAGGTCTCACATACCTGAAGCTGCTACCCATTGTCTCTAATAACTAAAGCTGCTACCCATTGTTAAAGGTCCCATACAACTGAAGCTGCTACCCATTGTTAAAAGTCTCATATAACTAAAGCTGCTACCCAATGTTAAAGGTCTCATATAACTGAAGCTGCTACCCATTGTTAAAGGTCTCACATACCTGAAGCTGCTACCCATTGTTAAAGGTCTCACTAACTGAAGCTGCCACCCATTGTTAAAGGTCTCACATAACTGAAGCTGCTACCCATTATTAAAGGTCTCACATAACTGAAGCTGCTACCCATTGTTAAAGGTCTCACATACCTGAAGCTGCTGCTACCCATTGCTAAAGGTCTCACATAACTGAAGCTGCTACCCATAGTTAAAGGTCTCACATACCTGAAGCTGCTACCCATTGTTAAATGTCTCACATACCTGAAGCTGCTACCCATTGTTAAAAGTCTCATATAACTAAAGCTGCTACCCAATGTTAAAGGTCTCATATAACTGAAGCTGCTACCCATTGTTAAAGGTCTCACATACCTGAAGCTGCTACCCATTGTTAAAGGTCTCACATAACTGAAGCTGCTACCCATTCTTAAAGGTCTCATATAACTGAAGCTGCTACCCATTGTTAAAGGTCTCACATAACTAAAGCTGCAACCCAATTTTAAAGGTCTCATATAACTGAAGCTGCTACCCATTGGTAAAGGTCTCACATAGCTGAAGGTGCTACCCATTGTTAAAGGTTTCACATAACTGAAGCTGCTACACATTGTCTCTAATAACTTAAGCTGCTACCCATTGTTAAAGGTCTCATATAACTGAAGCTGCTACCCATTGTTAAAGGTCTCACATAACTGAAGCTGCTACCCATTGTTAAAGATCTCACATAACTAAAGCTGCTACCCATTGTCTCTAATAACTGAAGCTGCTACCCATTGTTAAAGGTCTCATATAACTGAAGCTGCTACCCATTGTTAAAGGTCTCACATAACTGAAGCTGCTACCCATTGTTAAAGGTCTCACATAACTGAAGCTGCTACCCATTGTCTCTAATAACTAAAGCTGCTACTCATTGTTAAAGGTCCCATACAACTGAAGCTGCTACCCATTGTTAAAGGTCTCACATAATTGAAGCTGCAACCCATTGTCTCTAATAACTTAAGCTGCTACCCATTGTTAAAGGTCTCATATAACTGAAGCTGCTACCCATTGTTAAAGGTCTCACATAACTGAAGCTGCTACCCATTGTTAAAGGTCTCACATAACTGAAGCTGCTACCCATTGTCTCTAATAACTGAAGCTGCTACCCATTGTCAAAGGTCTCATATAACTGAAGCTACTACCCATTGTTAAAGGTCTCACATAACTGAAGCTGCTACCCATTATTAAAGGTCTCACATAACTGAAGCTCCTACCCATTGTTAAAGGTCTCATGTAACTGAAGCTGTTACCCATTGTTAAAGGTCTCTGTAGGGGCAAGATTACTTAATACTGAAATTGCTTTAAAAGTTGTTTAAAAACAATGAAAGTAGACAAAAATAAATTGTATCAAAATCAATTACACACAGCGCTGCAGCCAACATTTAAAAGTGAGGGGGTCTGAAAGGGTCCTAGACCCCCTCCCATAACAAGCTCACTGAAGAAATTGGTTTAAATTTGTGTACAAAATATTTAAAAAAACCAAGATTATCCTAATTTTGAAAATTTTTCTAGAGAGTGGTTGGACCCCAATCCCCCCATGGATACGCCACTGGTTATACAGCCCTTTGAATATTCAGCTAATTTGTGATGCATTACTGTGGTGTGTTATTTAGTGTCTAACCATGAAGTCCATGTCACACGTCATATGGCATGGTCTAACATGGTCTATGGACAATAACATGGTCTAACCATAAAGTCCACGTCACACGTTATATGGCATGGTCTAACATGGTCTATGGACAGTAACATGGTCTAACCATAAAGTCCATGTCACACGTTATATGGCATGGTCTAACATGGTCTATGGACAGTAACATGGTCTATGGACAGTAACATGGTCCAACCATGAAGTCCATGTCACACGTTATATGGCAACATGGTCTATGGACAGTAACATGGTCTAACTATGAAGTCCATGTTACATGTTATTTGGCATGGTCTAACATGGTCTATGCACAGTAACATGGTCTAACCATGAAGTCCATGTCACACATTATATGGCATGGTCTAACATGGCCCATGTACAGTAACATGGTCTATGTACAGTAACATAACCTCATCATGAAGGCCATAGGACATATTCTAAAACTGTTTTCATTTACCTAAATATTCACGAAACAACAAATGTGTAAAAAATATTACATTAGGTCTAGAGAAATAATGACCACTTGAAAGACTGTACCCTACCGGTCTCCAACACATTCTGACCTTCATTGCTTATAGGTCTCCCACTTTATTCGCCCGTTGCTTACCCCTAAACATATTTCAAAATCTTTAATGCACTGGGGTATAAAGTAAGATGTAAAACAAATTCTTAGATACAAAAAAAAAAAAAAAAAACCCTTTTTGTACCATCAATATTTATAGGGATATACCGGATATCCAGTCCGGCTGACCAGATGGTGCAAAAAAATTCGCTTCCGGTTCCGGCAGAATTAAAAAAAAAAAACTGGCCGGATTATTATAAAAATCTGGCTTGGTGTTTTTAAATGTGGCTTTTAGTTTTAGCACAAACTTCAAAGGAGGTGTACACTACTTTTCCAACAAACACATTTACGTGTATGAAGGAATTATTCAAAACATTTATAATGTTGCAGTTAATTTTCATCAAATAACGTTTAACAAAATTATTCAATTTCTTACAGTGCCTTTACACCTTCTAACAAATTGCATAATTCACCTTAGATTCTTCCTTTCCATAATTCATTTTGTAAATGATTTCTTTTTTTGTAATTAAGAAATCCGGATTTCATCTAAGATCTGGCCAAATCCAATTCCTGCCAGATCCACAAATTTGGATCCAGTGCATACCTAAATTACCTCTCACTGGGAATCACACTCTGGGAATGAAATTTATATCTATTATAGTCTGAAAAGCTTTGTGACATACAATTGCTGAAAGAACAACTTCAAGACTTACAGGATTTGATGTTGATCACATTTGGCATTATGCAATACCTAATCTTTGCTTTTGATAAACATCCATCGCATTTGGCATTATGCAATACCTAATCTTTGCTTTTGATAAACACCCATCGCATTTGGCATTATGCAATACTTAATCTTTGCTTTTGATAAACACCCATCACATTTGGCATTATGCAAATACTTAATCTCTGCTTTTAATAAACATCCATCACATTTGGCGTTACCTCATTTGATCAAACCCTGAAAGTTATATCAGTATCTTAAATCTTAAGATCTTGAAAAAGTGACCTTTCTTATTGATTACAGTGAAACTAAAACATTATCAGAAACAAAGAATAGTACAGCTAGCCCAAGCATTCCGCTCAATTTTGAATCTCAATAAGTCTCCGCCAGAAAACCCTCATTTGATCAAACCCTGAAAGTTACACCAGGATCTTAAATTCTATTCCAACAACTTCTACACATCTATGGCTCAAGCATTTTCGACCGTTGTGTTACCGTAAACTTTATTTCCACCGCCACCCTCTGATTGGCCAGCCTTTGAATATTTCACCTTGTTGTCGCCCCTTACCTTAGTTTTCTTACTGTATATAAAGTATCCAATCACACAACCAACTATTATAATGACTACGATTGCAATCACTATCCACACCACGGGTGAACCTATAAGAAAGATTGAAATACAATTAGGGAATTATTATGGATATAGACAACATGAGCTTGACTGTGTTGTAAACCAAGGGAATAACACAACCAGAATATCAATGATGTTTTGATGTGGTGAATGGCATAGGGTTTTAGTCTTTGAAAAAGTTTTCTTTCTATTCTATTTAATCCTGTTCAGCTAACATGTTGTTAGTGTTATTCTCTTAGATAAGGGGATGAAGGCAGTGGGGTGATGCCAGGCATGGATTTGGGGGTGAATTTTGTTGGGGGAGGGTGATGAATATGCTTAAGTCTCCCCCCCCTCCAACAAAAAAAAAAGGCCTTAGCCTATATGGCTGGCTATACACCAATGTCTGGGCTCGTTGGGGGCCAAATATTTGATCTGTCACCTATTACCCCAGCACACCTTTTCCCATCCATTCATCTACAAAATATATTATTAACCAACTCATCACTCCAACCTTCACTATAACCTCCACTCACTCCATTGCACCACATTCCCCCTCCTATCCTTAACATAAATCTGACACACCCAATAGAAACACGCTCAATTTGTTATGTTCTTTTCTTATTCATGGCGGACGGACGGACGGACTGACAAATGAACGGGATGCTATATCCTCTCTTCACTAACTTCATTGGCGAGGGATAATAAAAACTGTCTGTAAGTTGTTTATCAGTCACCCTGTAGCTTTATACAAATTGTAGTGATATTATTTGAAATCTCCTTATGTGTTCTATCAAACTCATTCATGAAAATCCACAGTAAATCACACAGTAATGGCCACTTCATCATAGTTTTAGCTCCTTGGCCATACACATATTTTAGAACTTTTTTTGTGATAATGACTCCACTAGGAATCAGGTTGAATGATGACCTACTTCCAAGTGTTCCCTGAATATATCACGCTAATGCTGACCAATCTCGTTCTTCATCAAAAGTTTTGAAACAGGAAATTGTTGCTATTGTTTTAAATTTGCCTTTTCTATCTTTTAAAAATGTTTTTAGGTGACACCAGCCCCTCTGCTAAAATGATAATTGATACTTGACCATTTTATATTTTTTCAAATTTCAGGCCCAATTGTCCAAAAATACATAGCAGTGATTATGGTTAAAATCTGAATAAGCTAATTAATGAGTACCGGTCTTTGTACAGAAGTTGGCCTTTACAATGGTATGCCTTTACAATGGTATGCTTTTACAATGGTATGCCTTTACAATGGTATCTCATTCAGCAACTTAATGAATACCAATATGAGTTTGAGAGTTGACCTTTAGAATGGTATCTCCCTCAGCTATTTAATGAGTATCAATCTGTGTTGGTAAGTTGACCACTAATGGACCGGGTAGTGCACTCAGCTACTGTATTTAACCCATCTCATCCGGAATTGGATAAATTGATGTCTTGGCAAATTCCCCATGGGTTTTCAGGCAAAAGCAAGGCCTGGAAGTATGGCAAGTAAAATTTGTTAAATTTTGTGGATTTTTTTAATTTTCTTTATTTTCAACCCATTTTTCTCAAAAATCTTCAACATAATCCCTATCAAAAAGTTATATTTTCTGAAAGCACTGTTTGAGCTCTTTTGCATGTCAAATTGGTCGTGTCACAACCGCATGGGTTTTTAAGAGTTATTAAGTACCAGTTTTTGTTGGGCGGTTCACCTTTAGAATGGTATCTCACTTAGTTGATTAATGAGTATCAATCTCTATTAGGAAGTTAATCATTGATGGAGTGGGAGTTCACTCATCTAATCAATGAGTATCGCTACCAATCTGCATTGATGAGTTAAGTATTCTGAATAAGCCCCAGCCTCTGCCAGGAAGTTCCCCTTTGGTGGACCTGGCTATCTGAATAAATATCAGCTATTGTTTAGGAGTACACTTTTCTTGGACAGGTATCTCACTCGACTGTTTGAATAGTACCATTCTCAGAAAGGTAGTTATCCATAAATGGAATGATACCCCACTCAGGTTGGTGAGGTTTAACAGCACCATGACAGTGATGGTCAAAATGTGCCAGAGATATTAAGTTGGATCAGCAAAGGAGGAAAGAGTGAGGGTAGAAAGTGAGAAGGGTGTGAGGGTCTCGGATGCCATTGATATGGTGCAGGAAGGATAGACCTGTGAGATGTGTAGATGAGACCTGTGAGATGTGTAGATGAGACCTGTGAGATGTGTAGATGAGACCTGTGAGATGTGTAGATGAGACCTGTGAGATGTGTAGACCTGTGAGATGTGTAGACCTGTGAGATGTGTAGATGAGACCTGTGAGATGTGTAGATGAGACCTGTGAGATGTGTAGATGAGACCTGTGAGATGTGTAGATGAGACCTGTGATGTGTAGATGAGACCTGAGATGTGTAGATGAGACCTGTGAGATGTGTAGATGAGACCTGTGAGATGTGTAGATGAGACCTGTGAGATGTGTAGATGAGACCTGTGAGATGTGTAGATGAGACCTGTGAGATGTGTAGATGAGACCTGTGAGATGTGTAGACCTGTGAGATGTGTAGACCTGTGAGATGAGACCTGTGAGATGTGTAGATGAGACCTGTGAGATGTGTAGATGAGACCTGTGAGATGTGTAGATGAGACCTGTGAGATGTGTAGATGTTGGATGACTAACAGCCTCTGCTAATATCTCCTTAGTGAGAGTCTGATAAACTCATCTGCTTGAACCCCCCAAAAAACATGAATGAGATAGAACGAACTTACCGCTGCTGGGTGATGCACTAGAATCCATCGTGGGGGATGTTTGATCTCCACCCCCTTTCATTGGTTTTGTTGGCTCTGGTTCCGGTGCAGCTGTAGCCCCTTTAAAATTATAAATATCTCGTTACAAAACAAACACGAATAAAAAAAGGAACTGTCCAAAAAACATAGTGTAGCGGTAACATTTGCTTAACCCTTACTCTACCAGGGCTTTGAAAAAAGCGACCCCAATTTTCATTACTTTTTTTTCATATGCATTTTTGACAACTTTCCTTTTATTTTCTTTCGTTACAAGTTTGGTTGGAATAGATGCTAAGATATTAATCTTTTGAGTAATTAAAACCAATTTAGGAAATATTGGACAAAATTATGCAAATTAAGCAATTTTGGGCTAAATTTGGTCAACAAATGGTCAATCTTTGCAGAAGTATAACTTCTTGTCAGTATTGAAAACAGAGATTTGTGTTACATATTTAGATTCGTTTTGAAATTTTCTTTCCAATGTACTAATCTATAATTTTTAGAAAGAAAGGAAAGATGAAAACACATCAAAAATGATAAAAGTCAAACAACCCCGAAAGTGGCAGCAGAAAAATAATTATGCAGTGGTCACGGTGAGACTCGAACCCGGAGCACTCGCATGCTAGCCGCGTACATTCCCTCTGCACCACGTAGTCGTTCTAAATAGAGGGGCGTATGCCTTTATTTATATATCAAATGAAAGAAGATTTCAAGCGCTTTCGAACGGCGGTTCAACGAAGCATGTGTGATGTACGGTTTGGGTACACTATTTTTTGAAGAAAAGATATGGGTCAAAAATGGCAGAAACTCATGAAATTTTGAAGAAATTTCTCCAGAACAAAAGATTGCACGTAGGGATTATAAAAATTATACCAGAAAACAATACTATTATGTCTTAGGACTTGCGTGTTTGATTTTGAAGCATAAGTGTGATCTTGTTATTGTAAGATTTAAAGAATTTTTTTGTTTTTTTTGAGTTTTACCCTTTTTTGATGTACTTTTTCTAAAAATTATGTAATATGACCGCTATGAAAAAGTTTCATTTTGTGAAAGAAATATCCGAGTACTTTAAAATGATACCAAGATTACTCCTATAGGACTGTGGTAAAGTCCCGATTTTATTTTTAGAAAAAGGTGGTTTGAAAACGGCGATACTATCGCCGCGTAGTAGAGTAAGGCTTAATTTCTACCATCACAGTAGCAAAAACTTGGACTATTTGAAAGTGTTTTTAAACCTCAGGCATCAATTGCACATTTTATGCAAATTTTGTGATCTATTACAGAGTGACCATGGTATATATATATTTTTTTAACCTTTTGTTGTTTAAATGTCAATGATAATTCTTTGAAGTGGTGCACCAAATTCTGATCAAAAGTTGTTGAGTCTTTGCCACCCTTATTAGAATTCTATCAGGAATATAGACTTTCCCATCATTTCCATCACTAAGATTTTAGTAAAGAAATTTTAAGCAATCAATAAAGATTAAGCACTGTCCACCAAGTCATGCATCACAAATTTTGCATGAACTAAAACTGTTCAAACTTTGATCAGCCATAACTTTAAAATTTAAAGGGATTTTTTTTTCAAACTTAAAACAATTGATCTGCTCAGATCTTAATACTCTTTTGACCAATAAAGAAATTGTAACATGTCCATACACCCTTACATGTGACACATGTCCATAGACCCTTCCATGTGACACATGTCCATAGACCCTTACATGCGACACATGTCCATAGACCCTTACATGCGACACATCTCCAATAGTTTATGTAACTCCTTTTGTTTTTCAATCCTCTCTAAAAAATCTTTTTAAGCTCAACATCCGATTCCATGCGAGTAATTTGAAACTTTATTATACCTCTGCGGGAACAAGGTGATCAGCAATGAAGAAATAGAATTTAGATCTGGCTTAAATTGAAGGACACACTTTAAAGAATGACTTCAGGATATTGAGCTGTATTCATTTGATGACATCACAAAGTTTGCCTGAATTCTTCTAACTATTGAAGCTGTGATTGACCATAACTCAAAAACTATACCAGCTTTTTCAAAGATTTAAAGGGTATATTACCCAGAATTCAATGTCACTAGACTTTTAAAGATTTACCATGTTGCTGCTTTTTTAAATACAATAAGTTTTATGCAAATAAGTTTTTGTAACTCTTGTCTGATTAGAAACATTTTGTGTAAAGACCCTATAAATCAGTGTAGCTTACCAGACCTGCAATATAGGCAACTCGAGGAGGATATTATATACAAAAGTTGCCTCAAAATGCAACCCACCTAGTGGTTTTAGCTCTATTAGTCTGTCTGAGTAACATCACTTGCTTCAAGCAAAATTATCCTTGTCCAATGGGGCAATCATTTCCAAAGTTTCAACTCTCCACACACATCCTATGATAGCTTCTTGAAACATATTTAGCATTACAAATTTCATGTCAGCTATGTAATATTACTCATGGTAAGTTGTAACCTTACCAAAGCTAACAGTGGCTACCGCAGAAGGAAATGCAGAACTAGATGGGACCAAGGTGACATTATAGCTATCCATCATGCTGGACTCAGTCTTGGTGACTGTAATGCTTCCGTCCCTGGTACCAGAGTTGAGGACAATCTCCGCTGGTGAGAATGTAAGGCCTTGTCCTTCAGGATCTGTAGGAAGAAATAATCACAAAGACTTTGGAGTCAGACCTGGCATAGAACCACAGAAGGGAAGTTATAGATACATACAATTACAACAAGTGCCATTCCATATAGACCACAGTGCCATCAGTCAAGTTCTTCGGCTGCCGACGTTTCAGCAAACATGAACTTGGGACTTTTAGTTGACTGGAGCAGTACGGGAAGAGAACGAAACACCGTGTTTTCATGCTTTTCTTCTCAAATAGTGTTCAGAGAACCGGGTAAGGTGTGACTGTCCTGCTGTCAGGACAGAATTAAATGTCCTCATCCAGTGGACATTGAATGCCATCAAGCCATTGTCCACTTCTCCCACATCCAGTGGACATTGAGTGCCATCAAGCCATTGTCCACTTCTCCCACATCCGATGGACAATTAAGTGCCATCAAGCCATTGTCCACTTCTTCCACATCCGATGGACATTAAGTGCCATCAAGCCATTGTCCACTTCTCCCACATCCGATGGACATTGAGTGCCATCAAGCCATTGTCCACTTCTTCCACATCCAGTGGACATTGAATGCCATCAAGCCATTGTCCACTTCTCCCACATCCGGTGGACATTGTATGCCATCAAGCCATTGTCCACTTCTCCCACATTGAATGCTATCAAGCCATTGTCCACTTCTCCCACATTGAATGCTATCAAGCCATTGTCCACTTCTCCCACATTGAATGCCATCAAGCCATTGTCCACTTCTCCCACATTAAATGCTATCAAGCCATTGTCCACTTCTCCCACATTGAATGCTATCAAGCCATTGTCCACTTCTCCCACATTGAATGCCATCAAGCCATTGTCCACTTCTCCCACATTGAATGCCATCAAGCCATTGTCCACTTCTCCCACATTGAATGCTATCAAGCCATTGTCCACTTCTCCCACATTGAATGCCATCAAGCCATTGTCCACTTCTCCCACATCCAGTGGACATTGAATGCCATCAAGCCATTGTCCACTTCTCCCACATTGAATGCTATCAAGCCATTGTCCACTTCTCCCACACTGAATGCCATCAAGCCATTGTCCACTTCTCCCACATTGAATGCTATCAAGCCATTGTCCACTTCTCCCACATTGAATGCTATCAAGCCATTGTCCACTTCTCCCACATTGAATGCCATCAAGCCATTGTCCACTTCTCCCACATTGAATGCCATCAAGCCATTGTCCACTTCTCCCACATTGAATGCCATCAAGCCATTGTCCACTTCTCCCACATTGAATGCTATCAAGCCATTGTCCACTTCTCCCACATCCAGTGGACATTGAATGCCATCAAGCCATTGTCCACTTCTCCCACATTGAATGCTATCAAGCCATTGTCCACTTCTCCCACATTGAATGCCATCAAGCCATTGTCCACTTCTCCCACATTGAATGCCATCAAGCCATTGTCCACTTCTCCCACATTGAATGCTATCAAGCCATTGTCCACTTCTCCCACATCCAGTGGACATTGAATGCTATCAAGCCATTGTCCACTTCTCCCACATTGAATGCTATCAAGCCATTGTCCACTTCTCCCACATTGAATGCCATCAAGCCATTGTCCACTTCTCCCACATTAAATGCTATCAAGCCATTGTCCACTTCTCCCACATTGAATGCTATCAAGCCATTGTCCACTTCTCCCACATTGAATGCCATCAAGCCATTGTCCACTTCTCCCACATTGAATGCCATCAAGCCATTGTCCACTTCTCCCACATTGAATGCTATCAAGCCATTGTCCACTTCTCCCACATTGAATGCCATCAAGCCATTGTCCACTTCTCCCACATTGAATGCTATCAAGCCATTGTCCACTTCTCCCACATTGAATGCTATCAAGCCATTGTCCACTTCTCCCACATTGAATGCCATCAAGCCATTGTCCACTTCTCCCACATTGAATGCCATCAAGCCATTGTCCACTTCTCCCACATTGAATGCCATCAAGCCATTGTCCACTTCTCCCACATTGAATGCCATCAAGCCATTGTCCACTTCTCCCACATTGAATGCCATCAAGCCATTGTCCACTTCTCCCACATTGAATGCTATCAAGCCATTGTCCACTTCTCCCACATTGAATGCCATCAAGCCATTGTCCACTTCTCCCACATTGAATGCCATCAAGCCATTGTCCACTTCTCCCACATTGAATGCTTGTCCACTTCTCCCAAATGCTATTGTCCACTTCTCCCACATCCAGTGGACATTGAATGCTATCAAGCCATTGTCCACTTCTTCCACATCCAGTGGACATTGAATGCCATCAAGCCATTGTCCACTTCTCCCACATCCGATGGACATTGAATGCCATCAAGCCATTGTCCACTTCTCCCACATTGAATGCCATCAAGCCATTGTCCACTTCTCCCACATTGAATGCTATCAAGCCATTGTCCACTTCTCCCACATCCGATGGACATTGAATGCCATCAAGCCATTGTCCACTTCTCCCACATTGAATGCCATCAAGCCATTGTCCACTTCTCCCACATTGAATGCCATCAAGCCATTGTCCACTTCTCCCACATCCGATGGACAATGAGTGCCATCAAGCCATTGTCCACTTCTCCCACATCCGATGGACATTGAATGCCATCAAGCCATTGTCCACTTCTCCCACATTGAATGCTATCCACTTCTCCCACATTGAATGCCATTCCATCCACTTCTCCCACATTGAATGCCATCAAGCCATTGTCCACTTCTCCCACATTGAATGCCATCAAGCCATTGTCCACTTCTCCCACATTGAATGCCATCAAGCCATTGTCCACTTCTCCCACATTGAATGCCATCAAGCCATTGTCCACTTCTCCCACATTGAATGCCATCAAGCCATTGTCCACTTCTCCCACATTGAATGCCATCAAGCCATTGTCCACTTCTCCCACATCCGATGGACATTGAGTGCCATCAAGCCATTGTCCACTTCTTCCACATCCGATGGGCATTGAGTGCCATCAAACCATTGTCCACTTCTCCCACATCCGATGGACAGTGCCATCAAGCCATTGTCCACTTCTCCCAATGGCAGGATGAGGAGCAGGCGACTATGATGACATACTTCTGCACTCAATGTCAGGCATATTTGTCAAGTTTGGCTGTGGAAAAATCTCCTGGGACTCAAACCTGGAACCTCCTGCATCCTCAGTTGTGTGCTCTATGAACTGAGCTATCTAATTCCTAGATGGCAGGGGGACCTCGATGAACTCAGGACAGTCCTATGGGCGTGAGTGGCATAGAACAAGAAACAAATCTTTTTTTCCTTTTCAGTTTTTATATTTATTATCAGTAATGTGGAAGGCCTGAATTTCATTCACTTCAAAACTTACTTTAAACAAGACATTGTAAATGATACAAATCCCCTCGCTGTTATCCTTTCCACCCTCTGTCCCACATGCCATGCCACCCTCACTTTCACATGCCATCCCATCCTACAGGAAATCCATGTCTTTCCTTCACAAGTCCCATATGCCATCACACCTGTAATCAAGATGACATCCTACCATATGCCATCCTCCCTGTACCACATGCCATCTCACCCTGTCTCACAGGACATTCCATCCTATCACACATGCCATTACACCTGAAATCCAGATGACATCCCACCACATGCAATCCCACAAACCAAGCCACCCTGTCCCACACCACACTGCCACACAAGCCATCCCTCCCTGTTCTAATGCCATCCCATCCTGTCCCAATGCCATTATATTCTATCCCCATGCAATCCTGTCGTGTTCCCCATGCCATCCCACCCTGTCCCACTTGCCATGACATGCTGTCCCGCATGCCATGTCACCCTGTCCCATATGGCATCACACCCAGTCCTACATCTCATGCCACCACCTGATCCCACTTGCCATTACACCCTGTCCTACATGCCATGCCATCCTGTCCCACATGCCATATCACCCTGTCCCATATGCAATTCCACCCTGATCCCACATGCCATCCCATCCTGTGCTATATTCATCCCATCCTGTCCCCCATACCATCCCACCCTCATCCCAATTCCTACATCTACCAATCATGATGCCATCTTCCACCAAACATTCTTTCCTCTAACTCCCATCCATGCATTTGTTGTAAGTTCTTTGAGGCAAAAGTCTCCTTTATATATATACTTTCTTTTCAAGTGAGCAACAAAAATTGCTGGTATTCCTTTCGAAGGGCAGAAATCTTTTGCTCCCCAATAGCTGTACAATGCATGTCATCGAAAGGACAATGGATGTCGACGAACTGTAAAGATGCTATATCCTGTCTTCATTAATACTTACATGTATTTTCATGAAGATTTAAAATTATCATTTCCAAACACCCTATAGGATTTCTAAAACTTCACATTTTTACAATGGTGATAAATTCATTAAAATTCAATGTTTCCTTATTGAACCATTGCTGAAAAGTGTAATGAGTTCCATTGGCTTTATGACGAAATAACCATCCTTGCGAGGAATGGTCCATCAATCATTCATGGGTTTTGCACAAAGTCCTCCCAAGCATATAATGTATATTTTTTATTTAGGCTCCACCAAGGACTAATTTGATAATCTGATTCGCATCACTGAACAGCAGTTAGGTGGCTTGAGCCCAAGATGAATGACCTATTGTGTACAGTGTAACAGTAGCTAGTTGCTAACAAGTGAACTGTGAATAGACTATGAAGATGTTGTCAGTTAAGAAGGTATAGATTACTCCTGTGTTGTGTATGGTGTGGCAATAGCTGGATGCTAGTCAATGAATTGTGAAGAGTCTCTCGGGTTGAATGGGGTGTGGATTACCCCTGATTTCGAGAAAATCGGGGGTGTTGGGTTGGAGGGGTCTAAGGGCCAAAAATTCTTAATGTTTGGGAACTTCACATTAACTAATTTTGTTCACCATGTGATAAAAATGTGTAATATCTTAACAAAACATAACAAAGGTTCAATTAGATGGATTGCAATCCAGTTCCAATTATGTTTTAATAAATAATGATTTTAAACTAAACAATCAATGTATGAAGAATATAATTAACAGAAATTGAGTCGAATAATCAATTTGTGATCATAACAATTTTGTGAAAATTAAGATGGGCAAAATTGCACGAAAGACGATGTTCGAAATTCGGGGGTGCATGAAATTTGTGTCACTTAAGTGACAATATTGCGCAATATACTGTCAAGCTTGGAGTCACACTTACGGAGTATCATGCCTGAATTTACATCTCCAGAGCGGGTATACATCATTGTACCCTCGTTGCCAGATAGCTGGTAGCTTCCTTGGGAAAACTGTAGCAGATTGTTCTCCACTGTTAAACCATCTATGGGTGAAGAGAGGAAATAAAGAATGTAAGTGCATACACACCAAATGGTACTACGGTTCCCCTGTGAGCGTTACACATAGTGTAAGTCACACTCAATTCCGAAGGATTTGGGATCAAATGAGATAAAATGAGTCACACAACATAAGCTAAAATGAGTCACACAGCATAAGCTAAAATGAGTCACACAACATAAGCTAAAATGAGTCAAAACAAAAAGAACAATTGTCTGACTTCTTTAAATCAATCAAGAAAATTGATGACTTCTTTGCAAAGGTCATAGGTCATATTGTGCTGTCAGTTAAAGGATTAATTCAGGGGTCAAGCAAGTTTATCCTATATGAAAGAGGACTTCAAAAGAAGCACCAGAACTAAAAGGTTTTGTGGTTCCGATGATTCTTTTCCATAAGCCGATTGATTTGCAAAAATTTGTACTTACTGTCATGTCATTGCATATCATGAAATATTTGTTCCTGGATATTTATTTTATTCAAAAGCCATAGCCACCATACAGATCAATCAAAATGTTGACAACATTAATTAGCATTTGCACAATAACAATAATACACGTAGCAAGTATGACATAAAAACATTTGCTCATCCATTCTATTTCAAGAATTTGTCAGTAAGCCCCGCATACTCATTAACATTCATGACATCACTACCACAACATTAGAACATGTGTACAGACCATAACCCATCTGTGTACCTGATATAGCATAAAACTGATATATTGTTCATGAAATACAGTATGGTGTTTATATCATTTAGCACTTTCACATCAAGCCACGCCCACCATGCATACTAATGACATCTGCTGATTTACATAAGCATGTGCACAATAACCAACAAAATTATCATGTCAATATGGCACAAAATGAATATACTGTACACTTGCTCATTTATCATTTTTTCAATCTTTTCACTGTAAGCCCCACTTATTAATATATATATATATATATCACAACCAAAAAACAATAGAGTGATAGTACAGACTATGGGCTATCTGTGTACCAAATATGACATGATTCCAGTTTACCACTCTTGAGATACTGTTTTTACAAGTTCTTTTAAGCAAAATCATATTAAGCCATGCGCACTACGCACATTAATGAAATTTGATGTTTTTACATCATGAACATGTACACACCAGCTAACATCATAAGTGTCCAAAATATGAAACAAAACAGACATGCAGTTGTTAAATAATAAACATTTCAAGATTTTATAATTAAGCTCTGCCTACTAATCAATATGCATGATATCAAAACCAAAAACAATAAGGCATATCTACAGAACATGGGCTATCTCTGTATCAAATATGGCATGAAAAGTTTACCATTCTTGAGATACCGTATTTAAAAGGTCTTTTCAGCAAAATCATACTAAGCCCCGCCCACTGCGCACATTAATGAAATTCAACATTTTTACATCATGAACATGTACACACCAACTAACATCATAGTTATACCAAATATGAAACGAGACATGCGGTTGTTAAAATATGAACATTTTAAGATGTTATCATTAAGCTCCGCCTACTCATTAATATTTATGACATCACTATTAAAAAAAACAAAAAACGGGGCACATCTAAGGACTATGGGCTATCTGTGTACCAAATATGTTCTTGAGATATTGTGTTTACGAGCTGGGAGTCACAAACACATACACACGCACGCCATCATGAACGCATGGGTTCCTATCGCATCGGAACAAAAAATGGTGAAGAAAGCATTCAAAAATCTTATTCCATTAAGGAGATAATCTACGTTTAAAGTTTGGTATCATTTTGTGTGGGAACAACTGAAATCAGACTAGTTGTGATGTTATAGCCTCAGATTAATCAGTCTCCATCATGTCCTGCGATTATGTGGCTTAAAAACCATGGGATATGTCAAAAAAGTAGTAAAACTGAATCTAGTATGGGTATTTATATATATATATATATATATATATTATACCACCTTAAGAAATTTTGAGGAAAAATAATTTAAAAAGCGAACATATTAAATACACTTTCTTTGAATAAAATACACTAACAATTGTTAAGAATGTGAAATGAAGACACCAACTTTCCATAGTAGACTTAATTACTACACCAGTCATTTCTACACAGATAAGAAGCTTTAAACTTGAATATCTCCTTAATGGAATAAGATTTTTGAATGCTTTCTTTGTTTCTTTTGAAGAATCTTTCATATAAAATGGACATGCTTGACCACTGAACTAATCCTTTGTTTGTTTGTTTGTTTGATGAGGTCTTAACGGCACCACGACAACGAGGGTCAAATTGTGCCTGAGAGGTCAGATCATTCTAGAGGTAGAAAGGAAAGGAAACAGGGGGAGAATGAGAGAAATTCAAGAACAAAAGTCAGAAAGCTGTGATTGAGAGAGGAGGTGCATGGGTGAAACAAAAACAAAGTAGAGAGGGGGTGGAAGAAGAGAATTAAATATGGTTGTAGAGGGAGGCATGATGAAGGAAGGAGATAATTTTATCCGGAGGATTCTTCTGGAAGAACTCAGCAATTGAGTTGTAGGGAGCAAGGGAAGCTCTAGGAAGGTTGTACAGGGGGCAAGCAAGGAGAACGTGATGGATTGTGAGGGTGCAGTGGCAATTGTTACAGAGGAGTTGGGGGAACCAATAGGAGGTGGGAGTGAGTGAGCTGGGTGTGACCAATTCTAAGACGGGTAATATGAACGTTGTCGATACGAGAGAGGTTGTTGATGGTGGATTTGATCGGAATTGTGGGCTGGATGACATGGAGTTTGTTATCAATTTGGGAGTTTCATGAGGTTTGCCAGCGGTCACGAACAAAGGGAAGCGATAAGCGGTTTGATGTCAGAGAGGGTTTTGGGAAAAGGGGTAGGGAGGAGGTTGAGGGCAAGCTTAGCGGCTGCATCAGCCCTGTCATTGCCAGGGATGCCAACATGGCTGGGTATCCAGAAGAAAAGAACACTTTTCCTGCAGAGGGTGGGAGAAAGGAGTTTCCGGAGGAGGAGGTGGCATGTGAGGTTATCCTATTTGAGACTGAGTAAAGAAGTAAGAACAGCCTTTGAGTTTAAGTTAAATTTGCACTAGAATCATGAAGGCCCAGGGAAGTTCAATTATATGAAAATAAATAAAAAGAAAATTTGGTGCAATTAAGGAAGGGCTATTGTTTGAGGTGCAAATGTAATTGTGCCTGAGAGGTTAGATCATTCTAGAGGTAGGAAGGAAAGAAAACAGGGAGATTGAGAGAAATACAAGAACTAAAAGTCAGGAAGCTGGGATCAAAAGAGGTGCATGGGTGAAAAAAAAACAAAGTAGAGAGAAGGGGGTGAGAGAGTAGGACTAAGTATGGTTGTAGGAGAAGCATGATGAAGGAAGGAGATAATTTTATCCAGAGGGTTTTTCTGGAAGAACTCGGCAATTGAGTTGTGGGGAGCGAGGGAAGCTCTGGGAAGGTTGGAATAAAAGGTACCATCAAAACGAGGTTAAATGAAGAGGGGAAGAAGAGTATAACATATTAAACACTTAGTGGCTTTAGCACGTACTAAACCGTCGATTGTTAGTAAACATTAGAGCATTAACTACCATTTAGCATGTCCTAAATGGTCACAGCATTTTCTCTTGTTTTAGGGGCCTAAGAAAAGAAATGAATTCCCCATGTACTCAGACATACTTATTTTTTCTTTCTACTTTCATGAAAGTGTTTAAGGTATATGGACAGGTAGCAGCAACATTAGCTACATTTGATTTAAAATCCACTAAAAACATGCAAGCAAAAAAAAGAATCAAAATTGGTTACAAATTGGCCATTTTACAGCTTTTTGTGCAAATATGCAAATTTTGGTGTAATACTCTTGTGATGTATGAATGTGACATTTTAACCCTCTGCTGTTTTACTTTAAAACAGATCATTCTGATGAAGAAGATTTGATCTTTATTATTTACCAACCTCAAGCTGGAGAAGGCATTTTGAACATTTTCAAGGTCTGAAATTAGGGAAGCATTTAGAAGTGTTTTCCTTTAAACTCAGAATTTAACTCTCATTTTGGTGCATGGTTGATGCGAAAACTGTACCTGTCCATACACCTGTAAAGGTACATCACCATGCAAACCAGAGGTGACTGTCTGCTACTAGCTAGACCCCCTAGAGCAAACTGCTCACTGCTTTATAAATCTTATATCGGTTCTTAAAACATACAACCCACAATGGGGTCTCGTTGCGCGCAAGTCAAATTCTCCACGAAGCAGCTAGAGATCAGCGCCATTAACTTGATTGGACCGGAACGGGAAGTGAATGAACACCGTTTTCCCATTTCTCTTCTTGAATTGTGTTCAGGAAACCAGCAGGGTTGACAGTCCTGCAGTCGGGACCGGCATTTAACATCCTCATCTGATGGACGGTGAGCGCCATCCAGCCAATGTCCACTTCTCCTACAGGCTGGATGAGGAACAGGTGAAGCAGACGACATACTCCTACTTACGATGTAAGGATATCCGTCTGCAAGGCTGTGGAAAATGTTTTGGTTGAATCTTGTGAGACTCAAAAATCTGGAACCACCGGCATCCCAATCATGCTCTCTACCAACTGAGCCACCTTGCAATGATTGAAATGAAAGATCAATAAATCTAGAGATGAAAACTTACCAAGGTATTGCTGAATAGTTTGACCATCACTACAAGTGCCTACCACTCTTCTCCCACTCTTGACTGCCAGCCAATTCTTCAGCCAATTAATAGTAGCATTACATACAAAATTGTCATTTCCTGTCAAATCTCTGAGAAAGAAATATCAAAATGTAAAATAATTTAAAGGTATATATGGGCAGGTAGAGATTTTATATTCATCAGAACGAGTTATGGCTGAGCAGAGATTGAAGAATTTCTAAGCTATGCAAAAGTTGTAATGTATGAAAGAAACAGCTCAAAATCTGTAAATTCTTTACATTTGTCCTAAAATTGAGTCACTGAAAATCAGCAGACTGTATTTTGCTGCTAAATACGGATATGATGGAGACTCACAACCTGTCATATTCAGCCTCTCCCATTCAAATAACGTTGGTGAAGGATTGTAAAACAATAACATAAGGAAATTTATGTTTTTCCGTCGCTATCACAAAATTCCAATAGAAGTTGCATAATTTAATATCATAAAAATGCTGTAAAATGGTCAATGTTTAACCAATTTTGATGATTTGTTTGGCTATTCTCATGGTTTATAGCCTATAATCTGCCAATAAGATCAAGTAAGTTGCTATCTATCCAAAGATCTTTAACATACTATTAAATGATGTGTACATAAGAGAACTTTAAAAGGTGAATAGACACATATCCCATATGTAAGGGCATTTTGTTGTTGAATTTTCCAAATATTCTTTGACCTGTTTCGATAAAATGACTGTTTATGAATCTCAGATAAGTACTGCTCTTAGTAAAAATATTGGTTAGGAAAGTTTTGTACTGTAGCTTTCTACTTTGGTCAAAAAGCTTTGCTGAACATGTGCGAGTCTCTTATAGATATATAATAAGGAAGATATCAAACTTTGATGTCAGAATGAGGCAAGGTGGGCATGCGTACACCGTGTGCATATGCAAGAATCGGCATTGGATATTCATATATAGAAGTCAACTTTATAGTCACAAGTTCAGGTAGACTTACTTTTCTTTAATTTAGGATTCACTTTTGATTAAAAATGCAGTAATCGGTGAACAAAAATAAAAAATGTATCTTATGTTTTTATTACCAAATATTAGGAAATATACGGAATTTCCAAGTCGAATTATTACAGGGCTTGTCTACCTAAACAGCTGACTGAGCAGCTGCTTTCCTGGGTGTTGTAGTGGGTAATTCTGTTATTAACATTTGTACTGGTACCGCATATGCGCCTACAGTACAGGGTGTCGATGATTTTAAAGTTTGCGTTAGTAAATTCATGATATTAATTATAGCGATGTTAGTAAGCCTGTTCTAGAGGGGTCTTAAATGTGAGCGGGAGGCGGCGGTAGCAAGTGGCAATGCAACATCATACAGACTATATCATATAGCCTATGCATGATTCGCATGGCCAGTACTGCGGCTAGTCAGAGGTCACTGTCACTCAGCTTACCTTCTGCTTCTTCAATTATCAAAATACCAATGCTACACTGTGGTTTCAGTCGTCTACTTTTTCATTACAGACATTTGCTAATGTGTGTGTGTGTGTGTGACTAATTCATTCAATTATTCGTGAGATGATATCCCTGGTCTGCGATTTAAAATTCCATATTATTAGGGAGCCTAAGCAATAACAGCATTGTGCTGTTTCCTAGCAAGCACTGTTTTTGCCTGACATGACAAGCCATATACATTTTTTCTTAAAAAATAATGTGTTTTTTTATGTTTGTTTTTGTCCCTCCCCTTGCATGCATGTAGAAAAATTCCAACAGCCATTACCTGCATTGTTAATGTCTACATTAGTAAAGTTTAGCAGGCCTAGTCAAAGCCTTGATTAATTGTGAGTTACAGCTAGATATTTACAACAGGCCTATACCTTTGTCTTGTGGTTAAGTTACAGCTCGATATTTACAACAGGGCTATACCTTTGTCTTGTAGTTAAGTTACAGCTAGATATTTACAGCAGGCTTATACCTTTGTCGTGTGGTTAAGTTACAGCTCGATATTTACAACAGGCCTATACCTTTGTCTTGTGGTTAAGTTACGGCTACATATTTACAACAGGGCTATACCTTTGTCTTGTGGTTAAGTTACAGCTAGATATTTACAGCAGGCTTATACCTTTGTCTTGTGGTTTAGTTACAGCTCGATATCAACAGCAGGCCTACACCTTTGTCTTGTGGTTAAGTTACAGCTAGACATTTACAACAAGCCTATACCTTTGTCTTGTGGTTAAGTTACAGCTAGACATTTACAACAGGCCTATACCTTTGTCTTGTGGTTAAGTTACAGCTACATATTTACAACAGGCCTATACCTTTGTCTTATGGTCAAGTTACAGCTAGATATCTATAACAGGCCTATACCTTTGTCTTGTGGTTAAGTTACAGTTAGATTTACAACAGGCCTATACCTTTGTCTTGTGGTTAAGTTACACCTAGATATTTACAACAGGCCTATACCTTTGACTTGTGCTTAAGTTACAGCTAAATATTTACAACAGGCCTATACCTTTGTCTTGTGGTAAAGTTACAGCTAAATATTTACAACAGGCCTATACCTTTGTCTTGTGGTTAAGTAACAGCTAGATATTTATAACAGGCCTTTGTCTAAAAGCCTGACATGTTTAGTTATATTTCCTGTAGTGTGCATGAAAATTGGCTTGTCTTTGTATAATTGTACAAAACCTTTCAATTTCATTCCCCTGGCTCTTCAAAGCACACAGCTTCTTATTGGTGTGTGTAATTCCTTGGGATCACTGTCAATGTGTTATATACGACATGTCACATTATTTTACATGATCAGACTCAACAGAAACAAACCTAGAGTGATCATATTAAATGCTTGTGCATGCAAGGAAACCCGAAGTCACCGATACATAGGTTAGAGGAATAGTTCATTAAACTTCCATATTACAATACAACCCATGGATAATTAAACTAATAACGAAAAAATAAATTTACAATCTTAGATGTTGCCTATAATCGCCCAGAAGTACCAGTATATCTCCTAGGAGGAAAAAGTGATGCATTATTGACAGGAATAGTTAATTCAGTTTCCATATTACAATACAACCCATGGATTATCAAATTAATGAGGAAAAAACTAACTGCAAATTTAGATGTATCATTGCCCAGGAGATATCTCCTAGGAGGAAAAAGAAACATTCAAACAAAATTCATTTGGTGTTAAGATTTTGTGGTATTCAACTCTTGAATGGCTTTTTATTGATTTACTGCATAAAAAAATTCAAAATAATCAGCTAATGATAAGAAGTGGGCTCACTTCATTAGAGCTGAACGTAATATGAAAGTCAATTTCCAATTCAATGTGCAGGCTGATTAGTGAGGTGAAAAAATGTCTTTTCTAGATGCCAATCACATTAAACATTAAACCGCATAATGTGATTTAATTGTCACATTTTCTTACATCTAAATAAAAAGAAATTACATAAAACTAATATATAGATAAATGGGTACAAATTCAAAAGTACCTTCCAAATTTAATTAATCATTTTCATGACAATTTCAAACAGCTATTAATATCTTCCACATCATCTTTCACTATCTGGTTTCTTCTCACATGCCACTTGAGCTTACCAAGTCAGTCCATGCAGATATTCAAAGAAAATAAGAATCATCTACAACATTTATAATTCTTATGAACCAACCATTTTTCCAGCAAATACAGTTCTGGGGCAGATCATGATCCTCCTGAATAAATAACTCCTGAAGTTTCTTATAAACTAATCAATCAGAGTAATCCTCTGAATGTACAAGACAGTTGCATCATATCACTGGTTGGTTACAATGGGATATACAACATGACATTTTCCTTCCATCTCACTGTTCTTCTACTTTTGCATAGTTGCTTAGTTGTGCATCCCATTCCCTTCATTTCAGGGCTTCTAACATCTTACCCACATTTCACCAAAACCAAATAAAACTTATGACAAAGATGGTGGATGAACCATTTTAAACATGATTTGCTTGCTAAATTAAAACCAGCATGTTTACTCTCTTCTGAACTTGTAACAAATGTTAATATGCTTATATTAAGGTTCATCTAAAATGGATGTACACCAAGGGGGTCGACAGGGTCTTATGACCCCCAACCCTCCAAAAAAAATATATATATATATATATATATATATATATCGGATGTACACCAAAGGGACCGTCTTATGACCCCAAAAAAAATAAATATATATATATATATAATATATATATATATAAAAATAAGGTAAATGGCATATATATCATATACCTATATATATATATTTGCTATATATATATACATAAAATAAGGGCAATGGTAAAAAAATATGGCAATCCATCACAGACCCCTTTGCTGTTTTACAGCAACCCACCCTGCCCCTCTGTGGGCCCGCCCTGCCCCATGGGGGTCCGCCCTGCCCCTCATGAGAAAAAAATAGAATTTTTTTTTTTATAGATTTTTTTTTTTTTTTTACTAATCTTAATTAATCTCATGAATGTATACCTTACATGGATACAGAACACAGAATGGTAGAATAGTAAGCAATTGTCCTGTTTGGTTCAAGAATGGTCCTTATCAATCAGAATAGTTTCATTCTGAGGTATGATTATAGCTAAAATCCCAGAGCTTCTTCATCATAGGATTGAGCGTTAAGGGAGGCCGCAGGACTCCCATGTCGAAAAACAGCGCTTCACGTGTGCATTAATGTGCCCCTCAACAAGTCTAGCACCCTGCCCCTTTTAAATCAAGCTAGGGATCTGCATCATCATCATATGTAAACTACATGTATGTGAAACAAGAATATCAGACAAATTTTAAATGACTAAGACTTTTGCAGAAAATTGCAGAAAACTGATTATTTTATGATTCCTTTCTTCAGATTTTAAGTTGTATGAGAAAACTTGAAATTGACATGCTGAAAACCCTTTATTTGAGAGTAGTGGTCCTAACATAGATATTGTGATATGATGATATATCTTGTTATGATATATCGTGATATGATGATATATCGTGATATGATGATATATCGTGATATGATAATATATCACGATATTTTTATGCATGATAATTGATACTTGATTTATTCATATCGTATATTGGTATCTATGCATTCTCTTCTGCTGCAAGGAGAGAAATTTTGGGCAAATATGCAAAATTTGTGTAATACTCTTGTGATGTATGAATAGGACAGTCTCTATTTTCTTATGGAATTCCAGTTTTTCAACCCTCTGCCATTTGTCTTTGAAAAAGCAAAGATAATTCTCATGAAGAGGATTTGATCTTTACCATACTCCCAACCAATCTCAAGCTGGAAAATGCATTTTGAACATTTTCAAGGTCTGAAATTAAGAAAAATTTTTTTTTTTTTTTAAAGCATTTTGAGGTGAGTCAAAAAAATTAAAACTTTGATTACTTATACAGTAACTTAAAAACTACACCTTATTTTCAAAAATCAAAGACTATTAAACTCAGAATTGACTATTTTTCTCCGTCAGTGGTTAAACAGAACTCTTTTTTACCTGTCCATGGACCTTCAAGTAATATAATTATTGTTTAGGATCTTAGATAACTACTTGGTAGACACACTGGTGCTAGAGAAGCTTGTGAGCTCCCAACATGGGTCAACAGGCTTTGCTGGATGTTCTTACTGTATGTCTCTAGCACATTGCTGCTTCACTGTTCAGTCTGGTGCCCCATTACAAATCCATCTGAAGCAAATTGGACCGCGTAATGAAATTTTGTTATGTACCGGGGCTTTCTTTAGTTTTACAAAACAATAGTTTATGCAGCTTTGATATGTCGAAGGACTTCTAACTGCCACTTATTCATGCAGTTTAACAACTTGCAGGTTTGCGTAATGATATTCATGTAAATGCAGTAGATAATTATATACATCCTTTAGGGACTTCATGCATCTTGATATTACTGTATATCATAAACTTACAACTTCAACTGTACCTGTAGGCTTTTCATTTAAATTTTTTAGTATTTCAAAATAATTGTATGTGGATCAATATACTGTACAGTATGCTCATTGCAAGAGCAGTTTTTTGCTTGTTTAACATTTTAGACTCTTTTGTGACAATTAAAGGGATTAGTTCAGTGGTCAGGCATGTCCATCTTATATAAAAGAAGACTTAAAAGAAACAAAATGGTGGAAAAGCATTGCAAAATCTTATTCCGTTAAGAAGATATTAAAGTTTAAAATTTAGTATCATTTCTGCAGAAATGACTGAAACCAAGACTAGCTGTGAAGTCACAGCCTCAAATTTATCAAAATCTTTATGTATTTTAAAAAAGTATATTTAATTTTTTAACTATTTAAATTATTTTTCCTGAAACTTTCTTCAGGTGGTATATTATAAATATCCTTGCTAAATTCAGTTTTACTACTTTTTTGACATATCCCATGGTTTTTGAGCCACAAAATCGCAGGACAAAATATGATAGAATACATAAAGACTTTAGGAATCTAAGGCAATGAAATCAACTAGTCTGATTTCTGTCATTTCTACACAAATGGTTCCAAGCTTTAAACCTAAATATTTCCTTAACAGAATAAGGTTATTGAATGCTTTTTTCACCATTTTGTTCCTTTTGAAGTCCTCTTTTATATAAGATAAACATGTTTGACCACTGAACTAATCCTTTAACCGTGTTTCTGTGTACGTGAGCTTTAAATAAATACATGTACTTACTGTAACATGACAGGCTAATTAAATACGGGTTAGTCATCCCATACATAAAAGCCCAAACAAACACCAGCACTACACAAAAGAAAACGAGGCCCTGGGTTCAAGCCTGGGTTGGGTAGACACGCCAGTGCACCACAACTGGTTATCAAAGGCCGTGGACATTGACTTGGTTGTCGATGTTATGTCTGTCCGCACGTCAGCCTGTGTTCTCGTCCGGTCGATTAAGCGCTTCGTGATAGCATTTGTACTATCATAACCGAACGCAGGCGACGACCCCCGCCATTGTAATTGTGTGTTCAACTCTCTCTCTCTCACCACTACACAAAAGAAAAGTGCAGAAATGGATGAAGCAAATTTACAGTACACGGTGAAACTAATATGAATAATTGCTTTTTGTGTATTTGCCAAACTAAACGTGCAGAAATAGCCAATATCATACATGAATTTTCACCCTGGAAGGATTTAATAATATAATAAAAGGCACTCAATTATTGTAATGTTTAATGTTGTGCACAGCAGCATACATGTTATATTACAGATGTGCACAGGTACAGTTACTGTGCAGTAACTGACACACAGGAACCGCAGAGCAATTTTTGGAAGTTGGGGACTGAAGAAGTAAATGGTGAAAATTAAAGGGGACATCCCATTAATATTAAACACTGTACACAAACTCCAATGTTTTCATGTAGTTTGCTTGTTTTGTCTTGAAGAACAACTCAAAGACAAAACAAGCAAACTACATGAAAACAGGTAAAATGGTTGGTCTGAAGATTAATGAAAAAAGGCAAAGATCATGGGCATTAATTACAAAGATCATGGGCATTAACAAAGATCATGGGCATTAACAACAAAGATCATGGGCATTAACAACAAAAATCATGGGCATTAACAACAATTAAGATCATGGGCATTAACAACAAAGATCATGGGCATTAACAACAAAGATCATGGGCATTAAAGATCATGGGCATTAAAGATCATGGGCATTAAAGATCATGGGCATTAACAACAAAGATCATTAACAACAAAGATCATTAACAACAAAGATCATGGGAATTAAAGATCATGGGCATTAACAACAAAGATTATGGGCATTAACAACAAAGATTACGGGCATTAAAGATCATGGGTATTAAAGAACATGGGCATTAAGAACAAAGATTATGGGCATTAACAACAAAGATCATGGGCATCAACAACAAAGATCATGGCATTAACAACACAGATCATGGGCATTAACAACAAAGATCAATTAACAACAAAGATCATGGGCATTAACAACAAAACTGATGGAACAATCAAAGTTGCAACTGCAAGAGCTTGAAGATGTTGATAGCTTTGTCTATCTCGATGCAACACTGTCCAAAGAAGGAGGCACTGATGAAGACATAAAATGGAGAACTGGGCTGGCACAGGCAACTTGACAAGATTTGAAAATCAAAAATAAACTGGATAAAAACTAAACTTAAATTATTTTAATCAAATGTAATCTCAGTACTCCTCTATGGATGTGAAACCTGTAAGCTGACGAAAAGAAACTAGATGTGTTCCAAAGGAGATGCCTTAAAATTATTTTAAAAATGAGATGGCTAGTGAAAGTCACCAATGAAGAACTACATGTATATGAAAGAACAGGCACAGTGGAGAAAGAACAGGCACAGTGGAGATAAACAGCAAGTGGAGATATTTAAGAGAAGATAGAGGTGGTTGGGTCATGTACCCAAAGGATGAAGAAAACTATGCCAGAATATCCATCACCAGACGAAAGAAGGGAAGACCTAAGACTACATGGAGAAGAGTGGCAGAAAAGGAGACAAACAGTTTTGGATGGAACAGCTGGGGAGAAGGTGCAGTAGTAGCAAGAGACAGAAAGAGATGGAAGAATTTGCTAAGAGAAGTCTTAATCTCCATACCCAGGAGAAAGGAGCGGTAAGTGGTAAGACACTAACTCCCAACCATATTGGTACATAGTACTCGGCATGGAAGAGGGGAAAGGGGGGAGGGGGGGCAAAAACCTCAAAAATTCCCAGTCAAAAATGGAAAAATTACACTATTAAATTAAGTTCCACCACTAACTTTGCTGCTAATCCAAAAATCTCTTTAAATTTTTCAGGATTTTTTTCTTCTTTCCAATTTCAGGAAATTTCCTTCATTTTCGGGTTCTTTCCTTTATTAAATTTAATTTATCACTGACTTTGCTGCTAATCAGAAAATCTCCTTATTTTGAAGAAATTTTATTCCTTTTTGGGCACTTTCCTTAATATCTGGGTGAACAGATTGTCAATTTTGTTCATTTTCACAATTGTCGGGAAATTGACAACATTTTTAGGCAATTTTCTTTGATTTTAAGGAAATGTTTGACAATTGTTTTTAATTTTTGGAAAATTTTGTTGACAAATTTCATATAATTTAACCAAATATTCCTTCAATTTTATGTTTATAATTTCCCAATATTACTTCCCAACTTGGAAAACCAAAAAGGTGAAATACTCTTACATTTTTTGCACATCAGCCCCCCAGCCTCCCCCCATCTCTGCGGTCCCTGACCCAGGGGATTTTTTGGTGACAGTTTGAAAATCTGTTATTTTGTGCAATGTTTTTTTTTTGCTATTGACTTTAATATAGATTATGGGCAAATTGGCATTCCATCATGTGAGTCACAGACTGCGGAATGGCTCTTGCACATTCCCAGGAAAACTTCAGGGTCTGCTAGGGCCATTTCGCAGTTCGTCACATAAATTACAGACTGCGAAATGGACTGCGAAATGGACTGCGAAATGGCTCTACCAGATCCCCAGGAGACCATAGGAGTCTAGCAGATCCCCAGGAGACAATAGGGGTCTGCTAGGGCCAATCCACAGTTCGTCATGTAAGTCACAGAGTGTGGAATGACCCTAGCAGATCCCCAGGAGAACCTAGTTAGGGGTCTGCTAGATAATTTAAACAATGCCTTTTTAAGTCAACAGACTTCTTGACACTTACATCCGTGGCCAAAAGTCTTTGAACAAAATCACTAAAATCATTTCTGCAACATTTCTCCTCCTACCCCATTTCAAATTTGTGCCCTTTGCAAGAAAAAGTAGCGAACTTGTGACTTGCATTATTGGCAACTACTTTTTGCAAGGATTGTAGAGTCACACAAAACACAGTACAGCAATGAGTCACACACAACACAGTACAGCAATGAGTCACACACAACACAGTACAGCAATGAGTCACACACAACACAGTACAGCAATGAGTCACACACAACACAGTACAGCAATGAGTCACACACAACACAGTACAGCAATGAGTCACACACAACACAGTACAGCAATGAGTCACACACAACACAGTACAGCAATGAGTCACACACAACACAGTACAGCAATGAGTCACAGCAGCAATGAGTCACACACAACACGGTACAGTGAGTCAGCAATGAGTCACACACAACACGGTACAGCAATGAGTCACACACAACACGGTACAGCAATGAGTCACACACAACACGGTACAGCAATGAGTCACACACAACACGGTACAGCAATGAGTCACACACAACACGGTACAGCAATGAGTCACACACAACACGGTACAGCAATGAGTCACACACAACACAGTACAGCAATGAGTCACACACAACACGGTACAGCAATGAGTCACAAACACAGTACAGCAATGAGTCACACACAACACAGTACAGCAATGAGTCACACACAACACAGTACAGCAATGAGTCACACACAACACAGTACAGCAATGAGTCAGCAAATGAGTCACACACAACACAGTACAGCAATGAGTCACACACAACACAGTACAGCAATGAGTCACACACAACACAGTACAGCAATGAGTCACACACAACACAGTACAGCAATGAGTCACACACAACACAGTACAGCAATGAGTCACACACAACACAGTACAGCAATGAGTCACACACAACACAGTACAGCAATGAGTCACACACAACACAGTACAGCAATGAGTCACACACAACACAGTACAGCAATGAGTCACACACAACACAGTACAGCAATGAGTCACACACAACACAGTACAGCAATGAGTCACACACAACACAGTACAGCAATGAGTCACACACAACACAGTACAGCAATGAGTCACACACAACACAGTACAGCAATGAGTCACACACAACACAGTACAGCAATGAGTCACACACAACACAGTACAGCAATGAGTCACACACAACACAGTACAGCAATGAGTCACACACAACACAGTACAGCAATGAGTCACACACAACACAGTACAGCAATGAGTCACACACAACACAGTACAGCAATGAGTCACACACAACACAGTACAGCAATGAGTCACACAACACAGTACAGCAATGAGTCACACACAACACAGTACAGCAATGAGTCACACACAACACAGTACAGCAATGAGTCACACACAACACAGTACAGCAATGAGTCACACACAACACAGTACAGCAATGAGTCACACAACATAGTACAGCAATGAGTCACACACAACACAGTACAGCAATGAGTCACACACAACACAGTACAGCAATGAGTCACACACAACACAGTACAGCAATGAGTCACACACAACACAGTACAGCAATGAGTCACACACAACATAGTACAGCAATGAGTCACACACAACATAGTACAGCAATGAGTCACACACAACACAGTACAGCAATGAGTCACACACAACACAGTACAGCAATGAGTCACACACAACACAGTACAGCAATGAGTCACACACAACACAGTACAGCAATGAGTCACACACAACAGTACAGCAATGAGTCACACACAACATAGTACAGCAATGAGTCACACACAACATAGTACAGCAATGAGTCACACACAACAACATAGTACAGCAATGAGTCACACACAACATAGTACAGCAATGAGTCACACACAACATAGTACAGCAATGAGTCACACACAACATAGTACAGCAATGAGTCACACACAACACAGTACAGCAATGAGTCACACACAACACAGTACAGCAATGAGTCACACACAACACAGTACAGCAATGAGTCACACACAACACAGTACAGCAATGAGTCACACACAACACAGTACAGCAATGAGTCACACACAACACAGTACAGCAATGAGTCACACACAACACAGTACAGCAATGAGTCACACACAACACAGTACAGCAATGAGTCACACACAACATAGTACAGCAATGAGTCACACACAACACAGTACAGCAATGAGTCACACACAACACAGTACAGCAATGAGTCACACACAACACAGTACAGCAATGAGTCACACACAACATAGTACAGCAATGAGTCACACACAACATAGTACAGCAATGAGTCACACACAACATAGTACAGCAATGAGTCACACACAACATAGTACAGCAATGAGTCACACACAACATAGTACAGCAATGAGTCACACACAACACAGTACAGCAATGAGTCACACACAACATAGTACAGCAATGAGTCACACACAACATAGTACAGCAATGAGTCACACACAACACAGTACAGCAATGAGTCACACACAACATAGTACAGCAATGAGTCACACACAACATAGTACAGCAATGAGTCACACACAACATAGTACAGCAACTTGCATGTTTTGGGAATGCTTTTCATGCAAAATGAAGTAGATATTAAAACATTAACCAGAACCAAAAGGTTTTGTGGTTCTAATGCTTCTTTTTCATAAGTTGATTTATTTGCATTGCATATCAGAAATACTTGTTCCAGGATATTAATAAACCACACCCATTATGCAGATCAATAAAATGTTGACGACATAGCAATTTGCACTAAACATTATCATAGCAAGTATGATGCAAAAACAATTGCTCATTTATCCTATTGCAAGAATTTGTAAGCCCCACCTAATGTACTTATTTATATTCACTACCACAACATTAATTAGAACATACTGTATGTACAGACCATGACCCATCTGTGTACGTCATATAGCATAAATCTGATATACTGTATCGTTCATGGGGTACAGGATGGTGTTTACATCATTTAGCACTTTCACATTAAGCCATGCCCACCATGGATAGTAATGACATCTGCTGATAACATAAGCATGTACACAATAACCAACACAATTTTCATGCCCTATGTGATGCAAAACAGACATACAGTACAGTACAGTTGCTAATTTATCACTTTTTCCAAAATTTCACTTAAGCCCATCCCACTTATTAATATGCATGATATCACCACCAAAAACAATAGGATACATCTACAGAACACAGGCTATCTGTGTACTAAATATAACATGAATCCAGGTTACATTCTTGAGATACCGTGCTTACAAGCTCTTTTCAGCAAAATCATATTAAGCCCCGCCCACTATGCATATTAATGAATTTCAACATTTTTACATCATGAACATGTACACATCAGCTAACATTCTAATTATCCCCAATATGAAATAGAACAGACATGCAGTTGTTAAAATATGAACATTTCAAGATGTTTATTTTTTAAGCCCAGCCTACTCATTAATATGCATGATATCACTACCAAAAACAATACGGCACATTAACGGACCATGGGCTATCTGTGTACCTCATATGACATGAATCCAAAGTATCGTTCTTGAGATATCGCGTTTATGAGCTGCCTGTCGTAAACACACACATGTCATCCTGATGCTATCGCACCGGAACCAAAAATCATACATTTTTACAGTAAAACATATCCTGAACAGTTTCATTTAAATATTTGAACATTTGTAACATAAAGTGCCTGTACGTGTCATGGACGATTCTTTATAAGGGTAAGGGGCACACTTAGCACCCCACCAAGTTTTGCTAATTATTCTGTTTTTTGCAATGAAGAACATGTGTTTGAATTATATGTACAGTAATATTATGTTTTGCCCCTCTGCCTAAATTTTCTTACAGTGCTGTCTACATATATATGCTTGTGGTTACATATAAAATGGGGTATATTTCATTTT
>JAIGNY010004173.1:0-120000 GCA_020152595.1 Chiridota heheva | reverse complement strand
CAACATCTTATCTATCATGAAGGTTCTACACCTATGCCGACTTGTGCTGGTTTATATCAAGTTTCCTAAATAAAAATGTGTAATATTTCTACCCAAAACATTCAAAATTTTCATCAAATTTAAACAGGTTTCTAGACTTCTAAATGCCCCAAATCCAGGAGCTTTGCTCCCTAAACCCCTACAGGGGCTTTGCCCCTTGACACCAACAGGGCCCTAGTCAGGCCTCTGGACTCAGTGCCTATGAAGCACATGTTGTGCTGTGTATACACAGTGCTGCCAATTATCTATATGATTGTAATGATAACCATAAACAATTCCCCCCCTTCCAATCAAAAATATGTCGCGCCCCCATGTAACTAGGGATATTTTGCTCAGTACATAATTCTGGACTTTACATTCCCATTCACAGACCTGCAACGTGCAGAAAACCATGCAAGCAAGGCAACGTGTACTTTTCATTCTAATGATAACAACATCCGCTTTGATTTAGGATTGAATTGCTATTAATATGATAAGGTACAGAAGGCAAGATATCACTTTCTTCTCAAGTTTCATATTGTTTGACAATTAAACTCATTGTCAGGTTACAGTACAGTGGTATTGTGAGGTATTATGAATATCTCATGTGTCACCTGTCTCATGAATATCTCATGTGTGTGTCTCATGAGTATCTCATGTGTGTGTGTCTCATGAGTATCTCATGTGTGTGTGTCATGAGTATCTCATGTGTGTGTGTCTCATGAGTATCTCATGTGTGTGTGTCTCATGAGTATCTCATGTGTGTGTGTCTCATGAGTATCTCATGTGTGTCATGAGTATCTCATGTGTGTCAGTATCTCATGTGTGTGTGTCTCATGAGTATCTCATATGTGTGTGTCTCATGAGTATCTCATGTGTCATGAGTATCTCATGTATGTGTGTCATGAGTATCTCATGTGTGTGTGTCTCATGAGTATCTCATGTGTCTCTCATGAGTATCTCATGTGTGTCACGAGTATCTAATGTGTATCTCATGAGTCTCTCATGTGTGTCACGAGTATCTACTGTGTGTTTCATGAGTATCTCATGTGTGTCTCATGAGTATCTCATGTGTGTGTCTCATGAGTATCTCATGTGTGTGTCTCATGAGTATCTCATGTGTGTGTCTCATGAGTATCTCATGAGTATCTCATGAGTATCTCATGTGTGTGTGTGTCTCATGAGTATCTCATGTGTGTGTCTCAGGAGTATCTCATGTGTGTGTGTCTCAGGAGTATCTCATGTGTGTGTGTCTCATGAGTATCTCATGTGTGTGTGTGTCTCATGAGTATCTCATGTGTGTGTGTCTCATGAGTATCTCATGTGTGTCTCATGAGTATCTCATATGTGTATCATGACTATCCCATGACATCATACTATACATGTGTACCTCATGTTCTTTTAGTACCCAAGGATATGGTGCATGCAAAAGAATTGACCAGTACTTTCCCAGTCTATTATGTCAAGTGTGTCATATCCACGATTAATTGTGTTATGACTAACTCATATCCACTATTGATTGTGTTATGACTAACTCATATCCACAATTGATTGTGTTGTGACTGCATAACTCATATCCACAATTGATTGTGTTGTGACTAACTCATATCCACAATTGATTGTGTTATGACTGCATAACTCATATCCACAATTGATTGTGTTGTGACTAACTCATATCCACAATTGATTGTGTTATGACTGCATAACTCATATCCACAATTGATTATGTTGTGACTGAGTAACTCATATTCACAATTGATTGTGTTGTGACTAACTCATATCCACTATTGATTGTGTTATGACTGCATAACTCATATCCACAATTGATTGTGTTGTGACTGAGTAACTCATATCCACAATTGATTGTGTTGTGACTAACTCATATCCACAATTGATTGTGTTACTGACTGTGTTATGACTAACTCATATCCACATTGATTACTGAGTAACTCATATCCACAATTGATTGTGTTGTGACTGAGTAACTCATATCCACGATTGATTGTGTTATGACTAACTCATATCCACAATTGATTGTGTTGTGACTGAGTAACTCATATCCACAATTGATTGTGTTGTGACTGAGTAACTCATATCCACGATTGACTGTAACCATTATTGTCGACTTGATTGTTGTGACTGAGTAACTCATATCCACAATTGATTGTGTTGTGACTAACTCATATCCACGATTGATTGTGTTATGACTGCATAACTCATATCCACAATTGATTGTGTTGTGACTGAGTGACTCATATCCACGATTGATTGTGTTGTGACTGAGTAACTCATATCCACGATTGATTGTGTTGTGACCGAGTAACTCATATCCACTATTGATTGTGTTGTGACTGAGTGACTCATATCCACGATCGATTGTGTTGTGACTGAGTAACTCATATCCACGATTGATTGTGTTGTGACTGAGTAACTCATATCCACGATTGATTGTGTTGTGACTGAGTAACTCATATCCATGATTGATTGTGTTGTGACTGAGTAACTCATCCACGATTGATTGTGTTGTGACTGAGTAACTCATATCCACATTGATTGTGTTGTGACTGAGTAACTCATATCCACATTGATTGTGTTGTGACTGAGTAACTCATATCCACATTGATTGTGTTGTGACTGAGTAACTCATATCCACGATTGATTGTGTTGTGACTGAGTAACTTTCTTTCCTAATGTAAATCTGCTCTTTAATTGTCTATCATAATTTTTTTGAAGGGTTTATCCAAGTCTAATTTTTAGTATCTAACATACAGTAGGCCCTACACCTTTCAAGTATGGAATTCTAGCAGGAATACATGGATTTTGAGTGTAACAGAAAACGGCACCAATGCTTCCCTGGTAGGCAAAAGCAGATGTTTTATGGAAAGTCAAGGTTTGTCAAATCCCAGGATAGATTCATTCATATTTCGACAAACTTCAAATATCTCTACAATGATGGTTCCTTTTCTCAGACAAAACCTAGTCGGTTGTGCATAACTCAGCAAATAGAAAACTGTTCTATTCACAAGAGAAGAGTACGTGGCGGTATGATTCAGGTTTTTAAATTCCTATCTGGTAGTGAGTGATGCTTTGACTTCCAGTTATTTCTTGCATGTTTTAGCTAATCCTCATGTGACACGTGGTACAGTGTAGGTAAGAGTTTAAAGTTGACCAGAGAGTTCTCATGGAAAGATATTAGGGGTTTTAGCTTTTCACAAATAGCTGTTAATGAGTGAAATGGTTTGCCTGAGTGGGTAAATAGCTGTTAATGAGTGGAATGGTTTGCCTGAGTGGGTAGTTAACTCCAATTCTGTTCACAATTTTAAAGTCAACATTGATAACCTCTTTACTAACTCTAGGCGTTTTTGATTTTTTACCTCAGCCAATGAAGTTGGACGAAGGTTATGTTTTGCCTCTGTAAATTTGTTTGTCTGATTGCTTGTCATCAAGATATCTCAAGAACTGATGACTGGATTGGATGTGTGGTTTTGTTACTGCTTCAGGAAGAAGTGATAACAATTTGAAACATATTGGAACAGGGAAAGGGTGCAAATGGGGGAGGGGGAAGGGGGTCGGGGACATGTTTTTGCCTCTGTTTGTCTGTAATCAAGATATCTTAAGAATTGTCTATTGGATTTGGATTAAATATGGTGTGTGGTTTTGTTACTGTTTATGGAAGAAGTGATTTAAATTGGAGACATATTGGAACAGGGGAAGGGTGAAAATGGGGAGTGGGGACATGTTTTTGCCTCTGTTTGTTTGTCTGTCACCAAGATAACTCCATATGATTGGATTTGAATTATATTTGGTGTATGATTTTGTTACTGCCTACGGAAGAAGTGACTCAAATTTGAGACCTATTGGAACAGGGGAGGGTGCAAATGAAGGGGTGAGGACATTTAAAGGTGAGTTGTCTGTCATCATGATATCTCCAGAAATGATGATTGGATTTTAATTAAATTAGGGGTGTGGTTTTGTTACTGTTTCATGAAGGAGTGATTAACATTTGGGACTAATTGGAAGATGGGAAAGGCAGAAATTGAGGGGTGGGGATGTTTTAGGATGAGACACTGTCAAGACTTAAGTTGTAAAGACTAAGCTGAAACTTTCCAATGGAATGCGCTGAACAATGACTTTGTGTTCTGAATGAAGATCCAAACAATCAATTTTCTGGACTTAAAGAGACTTACATCAATTGTTCTCTGGAATCAATGAAAATGAAACAATTAGTTTCTGCCATGAATGGAAAATGATGGAATGTGAATCCTGGCTGAATAGAGCTCAAACAATGATGTTTTACTTGAATAAAACTGAAAACAATGGTATGACCTTGGAAGAAATCCAGTCAGAAAATAATCTTCAAGTGTTCAGATTGCGAATGATCATTACCGATCAAAATATGGAGATGAATCTTGGTAGGCCTAGGACTTCTCAGGTAAATTATATTGGGTATGGGGATCAGATGAACCCTAAAATTATTTTAGGCAGGTAGGAATTGCAACAAAGCGGGGTACAGTATGCGCTCTGAAGAGTGCTAATATTCTAGGTTTGATGTGGTGGTGGTGGTGGTGTTAGTTTGGGATTTTATGGGGTGACTAACCCTTCTTAACCTGTCATCTTGCTATGTTATGTTATGTAGTTTACCACACAATTACTAATAGTAATAACACAGATCAAGTGTGATGGCACTTGCTGTACAGATTATTTTAGATACCTGTCATTCCATGACAAAGTTATTAAAACTTTTGAAGTCACTCTTCTTTAACCCTTTTTGACAACCACACAACAATTAGACTTACATGAAGTTCAAGTTTGGCACAAAACTGAAAACTGCTTCCTGAAGAGTTCTCAAGTCGTTGTTGATCAAACTCCTGTAAAAGAGAAAGAGAAAACATATATGACAGGTTTGCACTAAGGACATTCACACACTTAAGTTTGTTGTCTGCAATGTGATTGGACAAAATGGGATACACCCTAATTTGCTTTGCACATTATCCTACGACAAACAGACATTGTCAAATTAATATATTAGTAGATGACTGTTATACTTTGTCATGCGGAGAAGTTACATTTCTCACCTAATTTGTGTTTAACTCGGTCATAGATTTTTGTAACTTTTCAAGGAAATATTCCATCTGTCTGCTGATACAATTCTCCTTAAGTTCAAATATGAAAGATGTGTTTCTCGCTTAATTTGTGTTTAACTCAGTCTTATATTTTTTGAAACTTTTAAAAGGGAAATATTGCATCTGTCTGCTGATACTATTTTCCTTCAGTTCAAATATGACAGATGTGTTTCTCACTTAATTTGTGTTTAACTCGGTCTTAGATTTTTGTTGTACTTTTAAAGGGAAATACAGCATCTGTCTGTTGATTCTTTGCTCCTTATTTTCAATGCATGTTCCTGGATTTTCAACTTTTTCAGGCGCTCCCTTTCCAGGATCTCCTACAATTGATCTCCCCACAAAGACTAACAAAGAGACCAACCACACATTATCCTGCAGCACATTAGACTTGTTGGAAAAGCTGTCCACCCTTACAGAAATTACAACACACTTGTGACAAGGCAACAATTTTTAGCTTGCGCAAGCATGCTGCAAGCATGCTACAAGCATGCCACAAGCATGCTACAAGCATGCTACAAGCATTCATATTATTTTTGTCACAATTTCCACTTTTATTCAGAACCATGGAAAATTTTATGATTAGTTTCAACTCTGTTTCTCCCTTAAGACTATATGCTGGATATAAATAATAGAAGTTATTTGAGGTAATTTTAATACTACTTTTACCCGAAAATAATATTCACAAAGTACATGGCTGTGGTGAATTTGGCGCAAAAAATTGCTGAGCACTATATATTAAAGTCATTGTAGTTTAATACTCTTCTCAAATTGTAAGCTACTGAACAATATCCATATCCACCATATCCATATCCACCATATCCATATCCACCTATATGCTGGCAATAATCCCTGTTTGCGGCCAAAAGGATTAACTCACCGGAAAGTGATGTGATATTAATCTGTTAATACCCACCAGCTTGATCAAAAGTTGAATTAAGAAAATGTTTATTATTAACAAACTATGATTACAGTACGGCTCACGTATAACTTGCGCATACTAACGTATGTGTATAAATATACACGTTTATACATAGTTTTATATATCTATACGTTACTCAACATTGGTCTGCTTTACTGTATACGTTTGTATACAAACTGTATGCCTTTGTATACAAACTGTATACGTTTGTATACACACTGTATACGTTTCCAAGTAGGATTATATTTGTAGAGTAATGTATAATACGGGGTGATGAATGGGGATTAAAAACAGATTATATATGCAGAGAAACATATAAGCTTTGTATAAGCAGCTTATCTCCACAGGCTTATCTTCCATTTATCAATTGGGCTCGGATCTATGAAGCATTCTTCGTTAGCAAAAGTTACGGCACAGATACACTATAAAAGTTACGTTGACTAAGAAGCAAAAATTGCCAATCTTAACGTGGTGGCTTGTTAGTAAGGCTGACTACATGTATGTAAGCAAGGAAACAAGATAGTTTAACTTTAGATATGAAAATAAAAATTCCCTCTCGATGGATTGAAGCGAACCAAACCTAAGTTCGCTGCAGTGTTTGTACTTTGTGTAAACATACATATTACTTTTTGATGTACACTCGTTGGTGCAACGATACCTTATGTTAAGGCTTACACATATGTTACATGAATGTGGATATGAAAACTCGAATGAATTTGTCTACAAATGGCGTAGGAAGAGGGGGAATAGGAGTCGATCTTCCTGCATGAGGCCTCACTCTGAACATCTGGTGCGGCAGACAAAAAGTGTAAATTTCTTACACAGACAACCCCCATGATGGCACCTTCCATTAACTTTCACATTTACGCCGTCCAGAAAAAAGCAAATAACTCTCGCTAGAAGCATATATTAACACACGTTTTCCATGCAACAGCCAAGATGTAGAAGATCAATCTTGAAGCAACTTTTAAACAATGAATAACTTTGGTCATCAAACAATGAATATTAAACTTCGTTGCTCACCCTTTCCCACCTTCTCACCCTTTCCCACCTTCTCACCCTCTACTTTTGATTCTCAAGAAGTAACGGCGAGATTGTTGTATAATTTATATTTTTTTAAATTCAGTCACAGATATTTTATTCCATGAATTTTAATATTTAATATTCTCTCTTGTTTCATTTTTTTAGGGAGATAAGTATATTTTATCTTTGTATTGTTTGTTTGAGATTTCTTCATTTTTAAGCATGCTATTTTCTTAATTTTCATTTGTTTTAGTTTAGTTCTCTTAGCTCGTTCTGCACAATTTTTCATTCTTGTTCCTCGCATTTCATTTATTTTTGTTCACTATAGGCTATGGCCATTACCCAACTTTTCAAGCATAATTCTTGGGAATTTTCCCCCTCCCCTATTTCGGAGGAACACCCATGCAGTGAAAGGGTGTAAACAATTATTTTGATTCCTTTTTCCAAATATGTGAATAGGGACCTCGGTATGGGGTGGGGCCTAAATAGGGATAAAATATGTAGAGCATAGGGACCGTGACGATTGGTCAACTAGGCCTGTTACCAGTCTAGAATATAGGCGATTATGCAATGCCAATATTTTACTTGAATAACAACAAGCAACTCAGGTATGATTTTAATTAAGAAAAATACAAACATGATATAATGCAAATCATTTACAACAAGGGGAAATGTATCTTCAATTTATTAATTGTTCCTGGGAAAACTTCCAAGAACATTATTAATTAAATTAGAATCAATAATTTTAATATATAAAAAAACTATAGCATCCTGAACATTTGTTAAAGGTATATGGACATAGCAAAATTGTATGCGTGAAAAGAACCATAAATTTTTATTTTTAGATTTAACCACTTTTGTTTGTTTTATTGTTTGATGAGGTCTTAACGGCACCATGACAACGAGGGTCAAATTGTGCCTGAGAGGTCAAATCATTTAAGAGGTAGGAAGGAAAGAAACCAGGGAAAAAATGAGAGAAATTCAAGAACAAAAGCCAGAAAGCTGTGATCGAGAGAGGAGGTGCATGGGTAAAACAAAAACAAAGTAGAGAGGGGGTGGAAGAGGAGAATTAAATATGGTTGTAGAGGGAGGCATGATGAAGGAAGGAGATTATTTTATTTGGAGTTTTTCTCTGGAAGAACTCAGCAATTGAGTTGTGGGAAGCGAGGGAAGCTCTGGGAAGGTTGTACAGGGGGCAAGCAAGGAGAACGTGTTGGATTGTGAGGATGTAGTGGCAATTGTTACAGAGGGGTTGGGGGGAACCAATAAGGAGGTGGGAGTGAGTGAGGTGGGTGTGACCAATTCTAAGACGAGTAATATGAATGTTTTTGATACGAGAAAGGTTGTTGATGGTGGATTTGATCGGGATTGTGGGCTGGATGACATGGAGTTTGTTATCAATTTGGGAGTTCCATAGGGTTTGCCAGCGGTCATGAACAAGGGAAGCGATAAGCGGTTTGATGTCAGAGAGGGTTTTGGGAAAAGGGGAAGGGAGGAGGTTGAGGGCAAGCTTAGCGGCTGCATCAGCCCTGTCATTGCCAGGGATGCCAACATGGCTGGGTATCAAGAAGAAAAGAACACTTTTCCTGCAAAGGGTGGGAGAAAAGAGTTTTCTGAGGAGGTGGCAGGTGAGGTTATCCCATTTAAGATTGAGTAATGAAGTAAGAACAGCCTTTGAGTCGGAGAAAATAGCAGTGACTAAGAGGAGAGTACTCAATAAAGTTGAGGGCGAGGAGAATGGCCTTAGCCTCGGCTGAAAAGATGGATGAGTAGTCAGGAAGTCTGCTACTGAGGGTGGTGTCTTGGATGATGGCAGCAGCAGCTGTCTTGTTGCCTTTCTTGGAGCCATCAGTATAGATGGAGGTGTAATTTGAGAGTTGGTCTTTGATTTGGTTGTGGAGATTGATGAAGAGGTTAGGGTGAGTTTGAGTTCTGTGATAAGTGGAGAGGTCTAGGTGGACAGAAAGGAGGGGGGTGGGCCAGGAGTAGGTGCCGAGAGTGGCGGGGTTGATGCCAAGATGGAAGAGGTCTGATTTAATGCTTAAGCTGAAGGGAGGGGATAGGGTTTTAGTCCTATCAAAAAGGGAGGAGAAATTGGGGTACCTAAAGAGGTTGTAAACAGGGTTCTGGGTGTTGGTGAGGACTCTAAAAGCATATGAGAGGCTAAGCTTTTTACATCTAAGTAGAAAGGGGGGTTCGTTGGCTTCAACATGAAGGCTGGTGATTGGGGAGGTCCTGTAGGCTCCTAGACAAAGCCTGAGGGCTTCATTTTGGATGGTGTTGATGTGGTTGAGGTATGAGTTGTGAGCGACACAGTAGACAATATTGCCATAGTCAAGCTTGGCACGAATGGTGAGCCTGAAAATTTTGAGGAGAGCATAGCGGTTCGCTCCCCAAGTGGTGTTGGAGAGCAGTCGGAGGATGTTGAGGAGCTGTTGCATTTTAGTTTCAGGTTGGTGATGTGTTGCTTGTATGTGAGCTTGGGGTCTAGAGTTAGACCAAGGAACTTTGTGTGTTCAACTTTAGGGATGCGATTCCCATTGAGCACAAAGTTCGGGTTGGGTCGGAGGTTGTTGAAATGACAAAAGTGCATGCAGACTGTCTTGTCTTTGGAGAATTTAAAACCGTTATTGTTGCTCCAGACTTGCAGCTGGTTGAGGCTGGTTTGGAGCCTATTTTCAACAATAGGAAAGCTAGGGGAGGAGTAGAAGATGGTGAAGTCATCCACGTAGAGGGTACGTTTGATGCTGGGGCCAAGGTTATTGGCGATGTCATTAATGCTTAGGTTGAAGAGAGTGGGAGAGAGGATGTTGCCTTGGGGGACGCCCTCTTCTTGGGGGTACGGGTTGGAGAGGGTGTGGCCAATACGAACTTGAAACTGCCTGGGTTAGAGGAAGTTTTGAATAAAGATGGGGAGGTGGCCTCTTGAGGCCGATGGTGTGAAGTTTTAGGGTAATGCCGTAATTCCAGGTAGTGTCAAAAGCTTTCTCGAGGTCAAAAAATATGGCAATGAGGTGTTCCTTTTTTGCAAAGGATTCCCGGATAGCAGTGTCAAGCGTAATTAACTGGTCTAGGGTATTGCGACGTTTTCGGAAGCCGCTTTGGTAAGGAGAGAGGATACTGTTGGTCTCGAGGAACCAGTTTAGTCTCTGATGAATGATCTTTTCTATAATTTTACAGAGACAGCAAGTAAGGGCGATGGGTCGGTAGCTGGAGGGGTCGGTACCTTCCTTCCCGGTTTAAGGACGGGGATGACAATAGCTGTCCTCCAGATAGGGAGATAGGAGTGTGAGGACCAAATGTGGTTGAAGATGGTGAGTAGGGTAGTGATGGCCTTGATGGGGAGGTGTTTCAGTAACTGATAGGGGATGTTATCTGGGCCCTTGGAGGTGCAGCCAGTGTCGTTGATGGCTTGGTTTAATTCAGAAAGGGTGAGAGAGGTGTTGTAGCTTTCGGAGTTGTCGGAGGGAAAAGTGATTCTCCGGGCTTCATCGCAAGCTTTTTTGGTTTTAAAAGCATTGGAGTAGTTGGTCGAGGACAAGATGTTGCTGAAAGAGGCGGCGAGGTGGTTAACAATGTCCTTTTTTGCAGTGAGAAGGTCTCCATTCCAAGAGAGATGGGAGATTTGCCTACTCTGCCGTGGAAGCTGTTAACCATTCTCCAAATCGTCTTAGTGGGGGTGTTGGTGGTGAGAGAAGAGATAAAGTTGTTCCAAGTGTTGGTTTTACTGTCCTTGATAGTGCGTCTGGCCTTGGCACAGCTGATGCAAAAGAGGTTGAGGTTATGGGTGGTCGGGTTAGTTTTAAAGTTCCTGAGGGCTCTTTTCCTGTTCTTGATGGCAGTTTTGCAGTCATCCGAGAACCAGGGGTTGGGGGGATGATTTGGGGGTTTAGAGGTTTTGGGAATTGAGCAGGTGGCAATGTTGATAAGGATACTACTGAAGTTAGACATGGGATCCTCATCCTCAAGGAGATGGGGGGGCAGAGGTGTGAGTCACAGAGGGTTTCAAAAAGTGGCCAGTCAGCCTTGTCGAGGTTCCAATTGGGGGTGTGCTCAGTGATGATTTGAAGATTGGAGTGTATAAGAAGGGGGTAATGATCACTACCACAGAGGTCAGCAGTGACTCTCCATCTAAAATCAGGGAGGAGGTTAGGGGAACAGATAGACAGGTCAATACAGGTGAGAGAGCCTGTGGCAGGATGAAGGTAGGTCGGGAAGTTAGTGTTCAGTAAGGACAGGCTGTGCTGACGAAGAGCGTTTTCGATGAGCTTGCCTTTAGAGGTGGTGGTATTAGAGCCCCACAGAGGGTTGTAAGCGTTGAAGTCCCCAAGAAGGATGAAGGGGGTGGAAAGCTGAGAGATGAGGTTGTTAAGGCTGGTTGGTTGAATGTTGGTGTTGGGAGGGAGATAGATATTGCAGAGAGTGAAAGTTTTGTGGAGGGAGATAGAAATATAGATGGCCTGAAGGTCGGTGTGCACACGAACAGGGCTGTGTGCGATATCGTGTCTAACGAGAATGGAGACGCCACCACAGGCCCTGTCAGCATCCACTTGATATTTGTGATAGCAAGCAAAGTTGTTGAGGGAGTAATGGTCGGTGGTTTTCAAGAAAGTTTCTTGTAGGCAGAAGACAACCGGGTTGAAGGTGGAGGCCAGAAGGTCAATTTCTTCAGAATTGGCCTGAAGGCTCCTAATGTTCCATTGTATGATGTTGTGGGTGTTATTGTAATTGTTTGTGGTGTATGCCATAAGGGGGCGGAGGGTTATCTGGAGGAAGATCTTTTGGGTCTGAGTTGGCTTGTTTTTTCTTTGGATCTGTTTCTTTGGGAGCGATTGTTTTTGAAAATTGGATGAGAAGTATGATCGGTGTGTTCGGTAATCGAACAATCCATACTCTCTTTAGTGTCATGCATGTGGATTTGGGTGGTGGGTTGTTTGTTGATTGGTTGTTTTTTGGTTGGTTGTTTGTTAATTGATTTGTTGATTGTTTGCTTGGTTGGTTTTAGTTTGATGTATGATGGTATTAGTGGTGTTGGTGTAGGGGGCGGTGGGGGCTTTAGAGTAGGAAGGAAGGTTGAGGAGAGAAGTGGCGGTGGTGGAGGTGGTGTGGGTATTGGGTGTGATTGGGTTGTTGGAAATGGTGATGGGCTTAGGACTAGGTAAGAAGAGCCAGGTGAGGTCGGTTTGGGCATGGGAGTTAGTTTTTGTTGTGTTTGGGGGGCAGAATTGGAGTTAGAGGAGACTCCGTTTGAGTAGGAAGGCTTGGTGTTAAGAAGCGAGGAATTGCTTCCTGGCCTCTGGGTAGGTTATGTTGGGGTTAAGGGTTTAAAGTTTGGTTATTTGTTTTTCCTGAAGCCAGGTGGGGCAGTCTTTCGAGAAGGAGGGATGGTTGGCTGGGTGTTTACCGTCACAATTTGTGCAGAGTGGGGGGTTGGTGTAGGAGGGGTTGTCATGGTCTGGGGCTCCGGAGTTACCACAGCGCGCTTGGCTGTGGCAGGAGTTTTTTTCGTGGCCATACCTCTGACAATTATAGCAACGTAGAGGGTTGGGAATGTAAGGGGTGACCTGGATTCTCAAGTAGCCGACAATGATGTGGGAGGGGAGAGTTGGTGTTGCGAAGGTAAGAAAGATGGTATTGATGGGTGTTTCGGCTCCGTCTCTCTTTAAAACGAGACGACGGGCTTCAGTTACATGTTGGCTTGCTAGTTCCTCTTTGAGGTCGTCATCGGTCATGTACGCAAGATCGCGGGTGCGTATGACGCCTTTACTGGAGTTCAGGGAACGATGGGGGGTGACTGTGATGTCGATACCAGAGTTGGCTAGGGTTTTGGTGGAAAGGAGGGTGGTGGCTTGTGTGTCCCTGGTGCAGTGCACCAGGAGATCACCGAATCTAAGGGTAGAGACCTTGGGGAGGGTACCGACAAGGCCATAGAGGGCTTTATGGATGAGGAAGGGAGAAACTTTTTTAAAGCTTTCTTGCTTGTTGGTGGCATGGATAATTTAGATTTTTGGGATTGGGGTTGTAGAATGGTCAATGATGGTAGCAGGTGGGTCACAGGGGTCAAGGTCACTGCATAGGCCCTTCGTCATTATGAAAGAAAAAACCAAGGGCCGAGAGATCCGAGGCAGCTAGAAAAAAATCGCGGAACCACTATATGGGCACCGCTGTACTAGTAACAAAGGGCGCGAAAAGTCAGGTCAGAACGAGGGAAAATATAATAGAAAAAAAGAAAAGAAACGATCTCACCGAGAATAAAAGCCCATCCACCGAGAAAAATATGAAAATGAAGTTATAAAACAAAATGGTGCAAATTGAAGAGAAAACGGAGCGAAATACAGTACCGCTCACGTAGAACTACCGCTTACAAAACGCATAGAATCGAAGAACTTAGCATAATTAAGTATATTCCCTCGTAAAACCGTAGACAGTTTTAGCTGTCGCATAAGCCCCATACAATCCTCGCATAAGCCCTGTATAAGCCACGTAGATACTCCACGCAGAGTCACGTATAATCCGCCCCACAAAATATAATCCCCGCGTAAGCTTTTAAGCATAAACGCGTGTAATCCCTGTATAATCCTTACATAGATTTTCGGAAAAATCACAAACCTAACCACACACATACACCACAGATTAACTGTGTACACCTGGTACCCCAACCTCATGCATTCTGCGATGGCCATAAGTTGTTGATTTTTTAGAAAGTTACGGCGAGATTGAAGAAAGTTTACGAACGTATTTCTAACTCTGGCCTAGTGTATTATATTCTTATTAGGAATACAGACTTGCATCTTCTGTTTCATTTCTCATGTATTTCAAGAGATAAGCTTTAAATTCAATACGGCCGGGAAAAACAAGCGAGTGTTGTAAACTGGCTTAGGCCTAATGTTAAATCCTATACACACTCTGTATGCCCAGTGTTGTAAACTGGCTTAGGCCTAATGTTAAATCCTATACACACTGTATGCCCAGTGTTGTAATGTTGTTATAGTTCAGATTTCTGGCTTAAGACAAGATGGTTTCACAATTTTTGGTTCCGATGCTAATAGCATAAGGAACCTATGCAGTCATGCTGGCGTGTGTATGTATGTGTGTGTGTATGTATGTGCGTCTGTGACAGCAAGCTCGTAAGCGCGATATCTCAAGAAGGATACACCGGATTCATGTCATATGTGGTACATAGATAGCCCATGATCCGTAGATGTGTCCTATTGTTTTTGGTGGCGAAGTCATGCACATTAATGAGTAGGCGGGACTTAATGTAAATATCTTGAAATGCTCATATTTCTACAACTGTATGTTTGCCTTGTTTCATATTGAGTGTAATTATTGATGTTAGCTAGTGTGTAAATGTTCATAGTACAAAAATGTTGAATTTCGTCGGTGGTCAACCCCCACCGGCCACTACTTATGCTGAAGGCCTCTTTTCCTTTGCATATAAAAATTTGACGATCGTTAGCATTCTTAGTTCTTGGAAAACTTTTTTCCCCTGAAAGAAATTTGGCCCTAATACCTTGAATGTTATATCCTTTTTCTATTCCGTGAAATTCTAATGCTTTGCTTTCTCTTGTTTTGTTTTCTTTAAAGGAGATAAGTATATACAATTTTGTTTTTATCATTTGATGTTTTGTTTGTTTTCGATTGTTTACTGCTATTAAGAATCACACTTCCTTAACCCCAATAACAGTTTTGTTTCATATAAGTGATCCTTAAGCAATACAATATACCATTTACTATTTGGTTCATACATCTTGTTTTCAACATGCATTTTACACTGAAGTTATCTCAATTTTGTTTCATATAACTAATCCTCAAACAATGAAAGATAGCATTTAGTATGTATCTTGTTCTCTGCATGATTTTTATAATTGAGATATCTTTACAAAGTAGGCGTAATTTTTGTAATGATCTCACCACTGTACAATCAAACAACAAATGATTGATTTCATCCAGGCCAATTCCTTTATGTATTCCCTAGTACAAACACATGTCTACAATGTCCTTTCCCGACACCAGGTTTAGAAAATTTTAGGATGCTCATAGCTGATAGAAAGAGACATCAAAGAAACCCGGACAAAGGATGGTTTAAATATCTTAACAGATAAACCCAAAACGTCCTGACAACGACAATGAATGCACATCGGGTCATTGTACCCAAATGAGAGACATTGGGATATGAATTAAACATACAGTGTGTACATAATATTCACATAATTAGTAGCCATGAAATATATCGTGCATGCATGGAAAGGTAATACATAATGGATTCTGACAGTATTGTGAACCAATTTATCATAATACATCAATAACCATTGGGATGGGAAACAGTAAACATGGGAATGAATAAACAAGGATAGCTAAAACTGTAATGACAAAATGAGTTGTAATTCTCCAAAATTCTAGAGGCTACGCCCCTGTGCCCTGATCCCCGTAATTCCCAACGGTGACTTCGGTATAATTTTGTTCATCATACAACCACATACAGACACGCTTTCAAAACTGTTCTGCCGTTCCTGTAACATACAGTGCATATTATGTTCATTGACATGATTGATAAGATTTGAATAAATTCCTTGATTGTTCATAATTTATTTATTGCATGAACTTTTATTACAATTTTCATTTTGGTGTTTAATTTTGTTTTTTAAGAGTTGTTTACTAACGATATCGGACCAAAAAGTGGTGCTTATGTTGATGGGGGGGGGGGGGGCGGATAGGGGAATAATCAAACTTAAATTAGTACTTGCCATAACTAAAAACAATCGAGATAGGTTGCAAAAGATTATTTTCGTTCATGTATTATACTGAAATGAAGAGGGTGGTTTAAATGCAGATCAACATCAAAGTGTCATGACAAACGACAATGAATGCACATCATGCCATTGTACCCAAAAGGGCGGGCCGTAATTCCACTTCAGAATATAATTTGAAGAATTCAGTACATTTTGAAGAAAATGTATACATTTTTACAAACGATATCCGCTGGTGCCCCCTTCCAAAAGTCCAGACCTAAATCCCATAGAGATGGTATGGCATGAGCTGAAGAACAATCTGAGAACCGAAAGAAAACCTCACAATCTTCAAGACCTGAAACAAATGATTATGGACTTTTGGAATGAACGCATGACGCCTGCTAAATGTGCACACTACATCGGACACATACTGTACAGAAAGTTCTTCCTGTAGTTCTTGAAGTAGAAGGAAAGGCAACGGGTCACCGAGGAAAAATGGATTGCCTGCAGATTTAAAATTGGTTTAATTGACAATGAAACGATTAAATGGTTGCGACTGGACTTGGATACTTTGTATATATTTTTAAAATTTTCATGTTCAAGATCTAAACTTTTGGAAAAGCAAAAATGTGTTTATTTTGTAAAATGACAATTTTCAATATTATATTCTTTACGTGGGCTTATCTTCCTCATATTTTACACCTGTTGGCAACGCAAAATTTTTGTATGTTGTGACAGGTGTAAAATATTTGGGAAATCCCGGATTTCATCCGGCCCCTCAATTAAATTGTTTGGAATTGTGATTTTTATATATTACTTGAAAAGCAAGTTATCCAGATTTTATTTTTTACTTTTAATTGTTTTTTTTTTTTTAAATCTTGATTTGGCTATATTTAATTTTTGTTTTAAATGTAATTTCGGTATATTTCACATTGTGCTATATTTGGATAAGCAGAACCATTCTTGTTTTGGTTCCGATGATTTCTTTTAACACATTTCAATTGATTGTGTCCATTGACCGTTATTTTATCAAATGCGATACGGTATAATATGTTAGTTGTAAAAAAAATCAACACCCATGTGTACATGTATACTGTATTAGGAAAAGTACAACCTTTGATTATTTTTTGTTCCAATAATTATTTTGGAACAAACTCCATTTTTTGCCATAACTTGTATATAATTGAATTCGTTTATTTCATTTTTACATCATTCAATAAATCGTGATTAATCGTTAAAGTTGTAGTCCCATATGCTTTTTATGTATACAGGTATAAGCGTGGAAATAAGAGTGTGAATACTAGGCCCAGGATGGAGGGTGACGAGTCAAGTCCCCCATTTAACAATTCGTCCAAATCCGAGGGAAAATGTTGATAGGTACCCTGTAGGTCCCCATGTCCTCCCCCTTCCAGTTTGTGGTGTCTCCCACCGTCAATGCCTTCCCCATTTTCATCAGGCAACTTTCATTTTGTGAGTTGTGACTTTGTCCCCCACTTTGGGTGGACAAATCCCGCCCATTCCCCATTGGTGTAGGAACGTTATTTCCCCTCCTCAATATAGTGGCGCCATGTGGGGGAATTCGTCTGGAATTTCGCATTTTTTATCACTGATCAAAATTAAAGGTGTGGCTAGATTTTTTTTCACCCTATCACCTAATTTTTGATGAATTCCCAAGTACCGAATGACTTGCATGCAGAAGGCAACAACCATGAAGCCCTGATTCGTGACCGCCAACCTGTTGACCCAGTGAAAGTAAACTCCATGGTGCCAGTTCTAATGGATAACGTTCCTGTCGCCCTATATAGCTATGTAAATGACCCGAGAGAACTTGGATGAGGACTAGCGAAATATTATTTCTCGGACCAAGAGAGAATCACAGCAAATTGCAACGGAATTAAAAAACCGCAGCTATCGCCATGGAAAATGGCAGCTATGAAAAAGGAGTTGTTTACTATACTTCAAACCCCCGTCCAAACGCAAAGTGCTGTTTGGAAAACGATAACAACCGCCCTGGACGCTGAATCTAGAAGTAAAGTGCAATACAGAAAGCGAAAGAGCCTGCATCTATAAGTTTATATATTTATTCATACATGCATTTTATTTTTCCTTTTTGTCTATTTTATTTTTCCTAAATACTTCCCCTTTTTTCGTTTTGCCATTGTTGCTTTAGAACTTAGTAAAAAGTATATAGACAGAAGTTTTTTATTCACCAGATATAGCTTTAACAGTCACTGAAATCGATGGATTCTTTTTCTCATGCTAAATATTGATTGCCTGATTATAACGTAGATTCAAACTCTTCGCAATTTAAATCAAATTGATGTGTTGTTGATTGTGGTATAACATTTTGCCATGTTCATGGTTTATATTTTGTGTTTGTTTTCCATGTCGTTAAAGTATCCATAAACATACAACTATTACTTGGCCAATTACTTATTATAATTCAAGTTTGAAATGTTTGCAAACAAATAGTTGCAAACATTTCAACAGTAGTGTCTTGGTGATTTGTGGTTATAAAATTTCATTGTGTATTTGCATTGTCATGACCAATTAATTCAATCCCAATATTGGATAATTTGTTTTACTCTATTTCAACAACAGGATAATTTTTTGAAAAAGGGGAAATATATATGTAACTTTTTGGTTTTATTCTTTTAAACATTTATGTTCCAATTTAACAATTAAACATAAATTTTAATTAAAAAAAGATTTAATGTCGTTGGCATCGTGTTTATCAACGCATTTATTTTGCTTAGGCTATTCAAATGACATACTCGCTAAAATCGGGTCTTTCTACTCGAGCCAGTCCGTTGCCCAGTTCATTAACGGCGTATATAAACTCTCAACATTAATCTTTAGTGATGATATAACATACGCCTTTATCATTAACGTATTTTGCGTTGTTTATTTATGGTTTTCTTTAGATGAATTAATTTTTCTGTAAACGCATTTACTTGCTTTGTCACTTTTGCCTTCCATTCTGTTGTGATAATACATTGCTTTAGAGAAAACTTTGACTTTCTTTTTTTTGGTTCTGTGACATGTAAATATTTGTAGTTCTACCAACGTTATGTATTTTGGTGGCCTATGTAGTCAACAGCGATGTATCTAATTTCTATCAAGATTCAGCAATCAATTGTGACTCCCCATACCCACAAACGACCGGTCCTTGATTAACTTGGCCAATATTTACCCTATCCATGCGGCATGAATACCATAGATTTATAGATTAGATGAGTGGCACCTCTCGTGTGCAGGCCTGAAATGTAAACAGGAAGCTATTCTATACCGTCCGGTTGGGAACAATGACATATGAATATACTGAGATCGTTGCCCTTTTTGTACAGCGGCCCTACTTGTTTTCTTCTTGGCCTGTTGATAGTGGGGCAGATATGGAAGAGAGGATTTTCCCGGGACTATATTACTGGCCAACATGACATTCTTTTAGCAAAAATGGAGAAAAGCACAGAATATGTCACTTAAAAGACTCCTTACTAAAATAAAATAAAAATTGAATGACCTTCCTGTTTCCAAAAAGAAAACAAATCAATGGCGTACAGTAATTTTCTTCGTATATAGACAAAAGAAATATGACACAAACATAAATACACCACCTCCGACACTATACAGGGATACAATTTTAAGTCCATGACATGTGCATCAGCATCCTCATGTTTTTACATCTTTGGGCGCTATAGTAGGCCTACTTGTTTTCTTCTGGGCCTGTTGATAGTGGGGCAGATATAAAAGGGAGAGGATTTTCCCGGGACTATATCACTGGCCATTTCTTTCCAAAAAAATCCTTCCTTATTTTTCTTACTGCAGTATGAACTGTAAAGGAAATTAACCAAAACAAATTAAGAAATCATGCAGAAAAAAAAACAATACAACTCTCTTTAAAAAATAAATAATAATAATTAAACACCCAAGGGAAATAAATTAACACAACAGTCTAAAATATATGATATAACACAAAGTAACAAGCAAACAAAAATATGAGATTTGTTGTCATGGATATTTATTTGTGATTCTTTTGACAGTGAAATGTAATGAAAATGAACAAAAAATCAAGAAATTGTGAAGAAACTCATTACAGAAAAATTGAAGGCAAAAAACAAGCGTGCTCAACAGTTAAGTCAAAAACATAATACGAAAATAAAGTACACTTATTTCTATAAAATAAAAATAAAATAAAAAAATATTAGATTTCTGTGGGACACAAGATAAACCAACATTTATATTTCTGCTTCGGTACGGTCAGTACATTGTCATTATTATGGCTTATATTCCTTACTTGCTTTAGAAGGAATTATCCTTACATATAAGTGGCCTTTTAAAGAATATTTATTATAATATTAACTATGTTTTCTCAAGAAATGCATGCAGCCGTCACATAGTTCCATGCGAGATATCGGAACGATGTAGGCCGAGTAGTTAGTAAAGGCGTGATAGTAATAGTAGGCCTAGTAACACTCCTAGTGTAACGATATATGTTATATAACGTTAGGCCAGTTTTATCCTCCCGACTTTCTAAAGCTGTTGTGAACGTTTTATAGGCTGAAATAGTGTAGCAAATTTGGCTAATGTTGACTTAGGAGTGAACAAAGTTGAAGTGAAAGTATTTGTCAAGATGTTTAGCCAGTTATTGTACGTACACGATACTGTTGCCTACCTGTTAGTAATACCAAACCATCACTACAAATTGTGTACAGATTTCCTGTTAATTCACAAACAATCAATAAAGTGTGGAGAACTTAAGAAGCTTATATAAAAATCAACGTTTCTTTATGAGTATAATCCCTATTCATACGAACTTCTTATACTTTTGTATACGTATATAATCCCCATTCATGCTCACGTGGTTGCGTATAATCTCACATATAATCTCGGATTAAAAACGTATACGAAATCGTACACAAACGCATACTGTAGCATACAAAGGTATACAAAAGTAGACTTAAGTATATTTACGTAGTATACGAGAGTATGCGGTAGTTTTACGTGAGCGGTACTGTAGTATAAGAGAAAAGAAGCAGTTGTCACGTCGCTCTTGTCACACAAGTGTATTTTTATTATTTATTTAGTTCCTGAATTATGGGAACTAAATTAAAGTTTCAAACCTTAGTAAATTATGCATGTCGGGGTTAAAATTAGATAAACTGGCCGAAATTCGCAGTGTTATTATTCATGTCACATGACAAGACTGACAACAGTATAGATCTGAAGAGTTCCAAAAACGAATGCTGAAATGTCTATTGTATTGTGTACTTGGCATTCCGCTAACAAAAGCCTTTGCAACAAAGCAATTGCCTGAAAGGTTTGCTTCACCTGGCTTCATGCACACAAAAGAATTACAAGGATGTTTTAAAGGGATGTAAGGCAATTCCGAAATCTCAACAGGTTTAAGAGTTAGACCCCCAGATCGTAGCCTATTATGTTTGTATGCAGAACTCTTACTTTGATTTCTTCTATATTTACAAGCATTCAATATCTTTTTTCCACAGGTTATACGATAATTCATGATAAACAAAAATGAAAAAGAGAAGAAAAATATTGCATTTTTTTTTTTTTTTCAAATTGAAAAATAAAGAAACAAGAAAAACCATTTGCTTGTTTTTTTTTTTCTTATACCATTACCAGCACACCCGGCAATCAAATATTCCCGAAAAAATCAATGTTCATGTGTCATTGATCTAAACTGGGATATGTTATAGAACTTGCCTGATATAAATAAGTCCCTTCTGAGACACCTGTTCAGAAAATATCCCGTAGTCCTATACATTTTCTTTTATTTCTAATTTTGATATTTTCTTTTAAATTCATTTTGAAAGTTTCTGCAATAAGAAAGTAACTGACGACTGTTTTTACTTTGGACTTCGATGAAATTCATTTTTAATATAGCGTTTGTGTTGTTTTGACTTTACATAAGATTTTAGATATATGGTTTGACTATACGATTCCCACATAAGCACGCCGTAACTTTGTATTACGACGGAATAATATATTTTTCTCGACGTGGCAAAAATCAAGAGGTTGCGCAATTCTTGCGCAAATTGCGCAACGAGAATTCGGCAGTTCCTATTGATCTAACAAATATATTATGAATACAAAAAAACGATCTTTTTCTGGTCACTTGCATTGACGTTTGGCCCGCACGTTTAAGCTTATTGTTAGACGATCCCTTCGGAAGATTTGGCATTGGCGTTATTTCATTTGGGAAAATGGCCTCTGAAAGGGGGTGCAGGGCCTCTGAAAGGAGGCGCATTCCTCCTGGCTTTGCCTGTTTCTTTGATACAAGTTAAAATGTTTATGGGTTTTGATAACTTGGTAACAAATCTTGTTTCGAGTTCATATAACATAGCATAACAAGATTACGGGCTAAGAAGGGTTATTCACCCCATAAAAAGCCCAAACTAACACCACCACGACAAAAAAAATAATCAAAAATCAAAGACGCCTAAAGTTAATAAAGAACTTATCAATGTTGACTTTGAAATTGTGAACAGAATTGGAGCCAACTACCCGCTTGGGCAAAGCATTCCACTCATTATACAACTCTTTGCGAAAAGCTTAAACAATGTGACCATGAATCATCGAAGTGAGAGCCTGAGAGGCATGTTCTGGGCCAATTTTTTGTTCTTTTTGCCAACTTACATCGAACGTGCCAGTGTGGGGTGATGGAGCATGATGTTTAAATAGTTTTTTTTTTTATCATTTATGTTTCACATTATTTTTGCATATTTTTAAGGGCCTAAACTTGACTTTTAGATTTAATACCGTAACGTTAGAATTGTAACGTATGAAGTAGCCTAGCCTAGTTTCGCAAAAAATTTCTTAGTTGAGTATTAGTTTTTGGTATCGCGATATGTCGCGAGAGGCATATTTCATGTCGTTGGAAAAGAGATATCGCGATAATCGACATGTCATGACAGCACTAATTAGAAGTTAAATAAATATTAAACAAGTTATTGGACAGCAGAAACAACTAGCACGAACACATTTACAGTAATATTTTACAGAACAAATATGTTTTACCTTTCATTTGGCAAAAGGTTTCCCTACAGAGATTTATAACATTTTATATGTATAGTTACATTTGTGGTATATTTTGTTGAATGTTGTGTATTTAAATGTTGTAGTTTGCTAGATATAACATTGCATTAAGTATTTACAGGCAAGCTACAAAAAGTATGAATAGTAATCTTTAAAAAGAATAATTGAGCTAGCTTTGGTACCAAAATTTTATATGGTCATAATGGAGAAGGTATGTAAACCACATATTAATTTACTTGTATCATACAACTGTTATGAGATATTTTACATAAACTCAAAAAGTGGGCCTTTTTACCCGTTTACCCTACTGTATATTAGATCCCAGTACCATTTTGGTACAAGACCGACGCCCCTAACCATTGGGCTACTGCACTCCTCGGCTTGCTTTAGGGGTTGAATTTCTCACTATTCCGAGAACCGTGCTTTTTATGCAGGAATAGTGAATTTTCAAACATCAGTGTTCTGTTCTGAAGGAAAGGTTTCCTTTTCACAAGCATGGCATCAAAAATAAATAACTTGATTTAGGCTAAAAAAAAAAAAAACTGTGTGTTGTCAAGAACAAGATTACCATCAAAATTCATCCAGTATTAAGAACAAGAAAAATTCCCGCCTTGTCTCGTCAGCACAATTAATCATGACTACACATACATGTACGCATGGCTGCTTGTATGTGTACGACTGTACGCAAATACAGTACATCATGTAAATACTAATAACCGGCATACATATTTTTTACAACAATAAAGTAGATGTAAATTTAACCCATTTTGAAGAAGTCTTGTTATCAACAAAAAAGTTGGAACAGTGAAGAAAAATTTAAACTTCGACCCCTGAATAACAGTGAAAAATGTTCACAGTACAAACTGTATACAGAATAAACTCTTCACTGTATGTACTGTATGCGGTATAAACTGTTCACTGTATGTACTGTATACAGTATAAACTCTTCACTGTATGTACTGTATGCAGTATAAACTCTTCACTGTATGTACTGTATGCAGTATATACTGTTCACTGTATGCAGTGTAAACTCTTCATTGTATGTACTGTATGCAGTATAAACTCTTCACTGTATGTACTGTAGGCAGTATAAACTGTTCACTGTACTTACTGTATGCAGTATAATTACTTCACTGTACATACTGTATGCAGTATAAACTCTTCACTGTATGTACTGTATACAGTATAAACTCTTCACTGTATGTACTGTACGCAGTATAAACTCTTCACTGTATGCAGTATAAACTCTACACTGTATGTACTGTAGGCAGTATAAACTGTTCACTGTACTTACTGTATGCAGTATAATTACTTCACTGTACATACTGTATGCAGTATAAACTCTTCACTGTATGTACTGTATACAGTATAAACTCTTCACTGTATGTACTGTATGAAGTATAAACTCTTCACTGTATGAAGTATAAACTCTTCACTGTATGTACTGTATACAGTATAAAGTCTTCACTGTATGTACTGTATACAGTATAAACTCTTCACTGTATGTACTGTATGCAGTATATACTCTTCACTGTATGTACTGTATACAGTATAAACTCTTCACTGTACATACTGTATGCAGTATAAACTCTTCACTGTACATACTGTATGCAGTATAAACTCTTCACCATTCAAGTATGTACTGTATACAGTATAAACTCTTCACTGTTTACTGCTGCACATTGCTGCATTTCGTGCATTTTACAAATTAAATTACTCAGATTTATGAAATGAAAGCATAATATCCCCATGTATGCAGTGTAAACTCTTCACCGTATGTACTGTATACAGTATAAACTCTTTACTGCATGTACTGTATGCAGTATAAACTCTTCACTGCATGTACTGTATGCAGTATAAACTCTTCACTGTATGTACTGTATGCAGTATAAACTCTTCACTGTACATACTGTATGCAGTATAAACTCTTCACCGTATGTACTGTATGCAGTATAAACTCTTCACTGCATGTACTGTATGCAGTATAAACTCTTTACTGCATGTACTGTATACAGTATAAACTCTTCACTGTATGTACTGTATGCAGTATAAACTCTTCACTGTACGTACTGTATGCAGTGTAAACTCTTCACCGTATGTACTGTATGCAGTATTAACTCTTCACTGCATGTACTGTATGCAGTATAAACTCTTCACTGTATGTACTGTATGCAGTATAAACTCTTCACTGTACATACTGTATGCAGTATAAACTCTTCACTGTATGTACTGTATACAGTATAAACTCTTCACTGTATGTACTGTATACAGTATAAACTCTTCACTGTATGTACTGTATACAGTATAAAGTCTTCACTGTATGTACTGTATACAGTATAAACTCTTCACTGTGTGTACTGTATACAGTATAAACTCTTCACTGTATGTACTGTATGCATTATAAACTCTTCACTGTATGTACTGTATGCAGTATTAACTCTTCACTGCATGTACTGTATGCAGTATAAACTCTTCACTGTATGTACTGTATACAGTATAAACTCTTCACTGTATGTACTGTATACAGTATAAACTCTTCACTGTATGTACTGTATACAGTATAAACTCTTCAGTGTGTGTACTGTATGTACTGTATACAGTATAAACTCTTCACTGTATGTACTGTATACAGTATAAAGTCTTCACTGTACATACTGTATGCAGTGTAAACTCTTCACTGTGTGTACTGTATACAGTATAAACTCTTCACTGTATGTACTGTATACAGTATAAAGTCTTCACTGTATGTACTGTATACAGTATAAACTCTTCACTGTATGTACTGTATGCAGTATAAACTCTTCACTGTGTGTACTGTATACAGTATAAACTCTTCACTGTATGTACTGTATACAGTATAAACTCTTCACTGTATGTACTGTATGCATTATAAACTCTTCACTGTATGTACTGTATGCAGTATTAACTCTTCACTGCATGTACTGTATGCAGTATAAACTCTTCACTGTATGTACTGTATACAGTATAAACTCTTCACTGTATGTACTGTATACAGTATAAACTCTTCACTGTATGTACTGTATACAGTATAAACTCTTCAGTGTGTGTACTGTATGTACTGTATACAGTATAAACTCTTCACTGTATGTACTGTATACAGTATAAAGTCTTCACTGTACATACTGTATGCAGTGTAAACTCTTCACTGTGTGTACTGTATACAGTATAAACTCTTCACTGTATGTACTGTATACAGTATAAAGTCTTCACTGTATGTACTGTATACAGTATAAACTCTTCACTGTATGTACTGTATGCAGTATAAACTCTTCACTGTGTGTACTGTATACAGTATAAACTCTTCACTGTATGTACTGTATGCAGTATAAACTCTTCACTGTATGTACTGTATACAGTATAAACTCTTCACTGTATGTACTGTATGCAGTATAAACTCTTCACTGTATGTACTGTATACAGTATAAACTCTTCACTGTATGTACTGTATACAGTATAAACTCTTCACTGTATGTACTGTATACAGTATAAACTCTTCACTGTATGTACTGTATACAGTATAAACTCTTCACTGTATGTACTGTATACAGTATAAACTCTTCACTGTATGTACTGTATGCAGTATAAACTCTTCACTGTATGTACTGTATGCAGTATAAACTCTTCACTGTACATACTGTATGCAGTGTAAACTCTTCACTGTGTGTACTGTATACAGTATAAACTCTTCACTGTATGTACTGTATACAGTATAAAGTCTTCACTGTATGTACTGTATACAGTATAAACTCTTCACTGTATGTACTGTATGCAGTATAAACTCTTCACTGTGTGTACTGTATACAGTATAAACTCTTCACTGTATGTACTGTATACAGTATAAAGTCTTCACTGTATGTACTGTATACAGTATAAACTCTTCAGTGTGTGTACTGTATGCATTATAAACTATTCACTGTATGTACTGTCAGCAGTATAAACTCTTCACTGTATGTACTGTCAGCAGTATAAACTCTTCACTGTATGTACTGTATACAGTATAAACTCTTCACTGTACGTACTGTATGCAGTGTAAACTCTTCACCGTATGTACTGTATATAGTATAAACTCTTCACTGCATGTACTGTATGCAGTATAAACTCTTCACTGCATGTACTGTATGCAGTGTAAACTCTTCACTGCATGTACTGTATGCAGTATAAACTCTTCACTGTACATAGTGTATGCAGTATAAACTCTTCACCGTATGTACTGTATGCAGTATAAACTCTTCACTGCATGTACTGTATGCAGTATAAACTCTTCACTGCATGTACTGTATGCAGTATAAACTCTTCACTGCATGTACTGTATGGAGTATAAACTCTTCACTGTATGTACTGTATGCAGTATAAACTCTTCACTGCATGTACTGTATGCAGTATAAACTCTTCACTGTATGTACTGTATGCAGTATAAACTCTTCACTGTACATACTGTATGCAGTATAAACTCTTTACTGTATGTACTGTATGCAGTATAAACTCTTCACTGTATGTACTGTATGTACTGTATACAGTATAAACTCTTCACTGTATGTACTGTATACAGTATAAAGTCTTCACTGTATGTACTGTATACAGTATAAACTTTTCAATGTGTGTACTGTATACAGTATAAACTCTTCACTGTATGTACTGTATGCAGTATAAACTCTTCACTGTATGTACTGTATGCAGTATAAACTCTTCACTGTATGTAATGTTTACAGTATAAACTCTTCACTGTATGTACTGTACGCAGTATAGACTCTTCACTGTACGTACTGTATGCAGTATAAACTCTTCACTGTATGTACTGTATGCAGTATAAACTCTTCACCATATGTACTGTATGCAGTATAAACTCTTCACTGCATGTACTGTATGCAGTATAAACTCTTCACTGTATGTACTGTATGCAGTGTTAACTCTTCACCGTATGTACTGTATGCAGTATAAACTCTTCACTGTACGTACTGTATGCAGTGTAAAACTCTACACCGTATGTACTGTATACAGTATAAACTCTTCACTGCATGTACTGTATGCAGTACAAACTCTTCACTGTATGTACTATATGCAGTATAAACTCTTCACTGTATGTACTGTATACAGTATAAACTCTTGACTGTGTGTACTGTAAACAGTATAAACTCTTCACTGTATGTACTGTATGCAGTATAAACTCTTCACTGTATGTACTGTATGCAGTATAAACTCTTCAATGTATGTACTGTATACAGTATAAACTCTTCACTGTATGTACTGTATGCAGTATAAACTCTTCACTGTATGTACTGTATGCAGTATAAACTCTTCACTGTATGTACTGTATGCAGTATAAACTCTTCACTGTGTACTGTATACAGTATAAACTCTTCACTGTATGTACTGTATACAGTATAAACTCTTCACTGTATGTACTGTAGGCAGTATAAACTCTTCACTGTATGTACTGTATGCAGTATAAACTCTTCACTGTACGTACTGTATGCAGTATTAACTCTTCACTGTGTGTACTGTATGCAGTATAAACTCTTCACTGCATGTACTGTATGCAGTATAAACTCTTCACTGTATGTACTGTATGCAGTGTTAACTCTTCACCGTATGTACTGTATGCAGTATAAACTCTTAACTGCATGTACGTACTGTATGCAGTGTAAAACTCTACACTGTATGTACTGTATACAGTATAAACTCTTCACTGCATGTACTGTATGCAGTACAAACTCTTCACTGTATGTACTATATGCAGTATAAACTCTTCACTGTATGTACTGTATACAGTATAAACTCTTCACTGTGTGTACTGTAAACAGTATAAACTCTTCACTGTATGTACTGTATGCAGTATAAACTCTTCACTGTATGTACTGTATGCAGTATAAACTCTTCAATGTGTGTACTGTATACAGTATAAACTCTTCACTGTATGTACTGTATGCAGTATAAACTCTTCACTGTACGTACTGTATGCAGTATTAACTCTTCACTGTATGTACTGTATGCAGTATAAACTCTTCACTGTATGCACTGTATACAGTATAAACTCTTCACTGTATGTACTGTAGGCAGTATAAACTCTTCACTGTATGTACTGTATGCAGTATAAACTCTTCACTGTACATACTGTATGGAGTATAAACTCTTCACTGTATGTACTGTATGTAGTATAAACTGTTCTCTGTATGTACTGTATACAGTATACTCTTTACTGTATGTACTGTTTACAGTACAAACTCTTCACTGTATGTACTGTGTGCAGTATAAACTCTTCACTGTGTGTACTGTATACAGTATAAACTCTTCACTGTGTGTACTGTATACAGTATACTCTCTTCATTGTATATACTATTTAGAGTACAAACTCTTCACTGTATGTACTGTATGCAGTATAAACTCTTCACTGTGTGTACTGTATACAGTATAAACTCTTCACTGTGTGTACTGTATACAATATAAACTCTTCACTGTATGCAGTAGAAACTCTTCACTGTATGTACTGTATGCAGTATAAACTCTTCACTGTATGTACTGTATGCAGTATAAACTCTTCACTGTGTGTACTGTATACAGTATAAACTCTTCACTGTCTGTACTGTATACAGCATAAACTCTTCACTGTATGTACTGTATGCAGTATAAACTCTTCACTGTATGTACTGTATGCAGTATAAACTCTTCACTGTATGTACTGTATGCAGTATAAACTCTTCACTGTCCGTATAAACACTTGGAATTCAGGATGCGTGCAGGAACGAAGGAATGATTTCCTCATCATCTGTGAGATGTTTATATTTCATTCTTACAGCAGCACATACAGTAATATGGCAAGAAATACAGAAGTAATTTAAACTCAACTAGAATATTAGCACTCTCTGGGTGCATACCTCCGAACTGTTGCAATTCCAACAATGCCTAGAATAATTTTAGAATTAATTTAATCCCCATACCTAATATAATCTACCTCAGAATTCCTAGGCCCACCAAGATTCATCCTCAAGTTTTGATCTGTAATAATCATTTCCAATCTGAACACTCACTGGATTTCTTCCCAACCATACAATTGTTTTGTTTTATTTAAGTGAAGCCTCATTGTTTGAGCTTTATTCAGCCAGGATTCACATTCATGGAAAAAACCAATTGTTCCACTTTCTTTGAGTCCAGAAAATTGATTGTTTGGATCTTCATTCAGAGCGCAAAGCCATTGTTCAGCGCATTCTATTGAAAAGTTTCAATTTTAAGTCTTGACAGATCTCATCCTAAAACATCCCCACCCCTCAATTTCTGCCCTTCCGTCCCAAATAGTTCCAAATTTTAATCACTTCTTCCTGAGACAGTAACAAAACCACACACCAAATCTAATCCATATGCAATCACCAGTTCTTGAAATATCTTGATGGCAGACAAACAGGGCAAAAACATGTCCCCACCCCCATTTTCACCCTTCCCCTGTTCCAATGTCTCAAATTTTAAATACTTCTTTCTTTAGCAGAAACAAAACCACACACCAAATTAAATCCAAATCCAATCATCAGTTTTCTAGATATCTTGATGACAGACAAACCAAGGCAAAACATGTCCCCCATTTGCACTCTTCTCCTGTTCCAATGTCTCAAATATAATCACTTCTTCCTTAAGCAGTAACAAGACCACACAGCATATTTAATCCAAATCTAATCATCAGTTCTTGATATATGTTGATGACAGACAAACAGACATAAAAGAGAGGCGAAAACATAACTTCCATCCAACTTCGTTGGCAGAGGTTTTAATTTGCTGCTTTATAGAAATACATCAAAAATGCCTTTGATCTGTAAGTATGAAATTGTACTGTATACAGCACAGTTGGATACTTTTCAACACACTGGTAAAATCAGACTTGAAATGCAATAAACTGTATGGAATAAGATATCAATACGGTTATTTTTAATTGTTTTTACCAATTTGTTTCTCGCCATATAAATGAAAAATGCAAATTCACAGCAATATACTGTAAGTAGAGTACTTACAAATTGGTTAAAACTGGAAAATCTTCCAAAGCTCGATCTGTTATTTCTGTCAAAAATGAGCTCTCAGTGATGCTCCTGTTGAAAGAAAAAAACAGAAAATAAAATCACAGATATGGGTAGGTTGGTCATCTCATGTGCCTTAAAAATGAAATACCAGTTATTTTTTATTAGAAAATCAAATTAAATCAAACAAGGCCTAACGTAAGGCCTAGCCTACTTACATTTGATTATGAACACATTGTAAATTTGTTTTTATCGCAATAAAAATGCAGAGTTTCATCACCAGGGGTTGGGATGTTTTCAAGCAAGCAAAAATCACCAAATGATGAGGTTTTTCTTATACCTATCAACAGTTATGTACTTGTCAATTGCGTGACTCACCCCTACACCCCCAGACAAGGTGAGTCATTGTACCAAAGTGGGTGGACAAAAAATGTACATTGATGCACCCCTCAGTCACTTAGGTGACTGGCAATTTTTTGTGGATTGACCCACCCCAGAATCACTCTGGTGATTGACAATTTGGTACAATGATGCACATGTGAGGCACTATTTCATGTCAATGCCTCGCCTTTGACTGACATTGCTGGGGTAGTGAGGGTGACTCATACAACTGACACATGCATTAGTGAGATAAACACCTCATTCAGTCGGTACTACTTGCAAGGCAAAACTGGCATACTGAGTGAGATAATGCATAATACACTCGTAATGTTGAAAACCACTCAGAAAACAACAAATAGCCTAATCATGAAATAAACTCTTCTGACAAAAGTACTTACGAGCTATGATTTTAAACTTTAAAGTATCTTCAAAACTACTGTAAGTTACAAATGAAATGATGAACAACTTTTGCGTAACAAAATTCAAATTACAAAAGAAATAACATTCTGATACTTTGCAAACCCCTTACTTTTCGAAATGATTACATTAGTGCATGTATCACCTGAGTGCATGTATCATCCGAGTGCCGAATCACCCGAGTGCGCGTATCACCTGAGTGCGCGTATCACCCGAGTGTGCTGGCATTGATATTTTGAAAATGTTCGCCATTAAATGCGTGCAGTATTTGATTGAATGCAATACGCACATTGACTTCACTGACACAATAAATGTTCAACAACTTTTTAACTAGGCTAGGCCCTAATTCCACCCAAGGCGTTATTTGAAAAATAAGTCAGTAGCGAAGGTTCCTACACAAAACGCAACTTTTCAGTTTTCTTTATTAAACTCACACACCAAACGTAAGTGAACATATAGCCTAGTAGTATCATTGCATATATCTAGGCCGTATCTATTTTGTATTACGTAAAAGTGATCTATGATGACGATGAAAGGCATTGTCAAAAGTTGACCTGAGATTGTCGTGGGAAGGCTTAAGTTATTCTAGCGCGTAGGCTAGTCGAAATTCATCTACACTTCTATGATAAGCCAATGCAAGTTTCAACGTTATAAAGTAGGCCTAAGCCTAGACCAAAATAGCATTTAGGCTAGTCAGATGTTCTTTATCAACAACAGCAACGTTAGGCCACAGGTTCTCCTAGCGTTATGGCAACCTAAATACTTAATACAAAGTGTAAAAGCCCAACAACTTGCTGCAAACCAATGGAAGTGCTGCTTCTTCAAGACGTCATCATAACATTTCTTTGGTTTGCAGCAAATTGTTGGGCTTTTACACTGTCATGACTGTAAAGTCAGTAGAAAATCCATCGTTTGTACATCTCATCACCAAAAAGAACAAATACTGCAGCTTATAAACGAAGAAGGGAGTCTCCAGCAAATGTGAGTCGATTAAAAAAATGTAATCAAGATTAGCGAGTGGTCAAAAAAAGGAATTTTCATATACAGTTCTAAAGTCGCGCTTCAAAGTGACCTACCTTTTTAGGCCTAGGCCCAAGTATGCAAGTTGCCATAACGCTAGGGATACCTGTGCGTTAGGCCTATAAAAAGGTAGGTCACTTTCTAACGCGACTTTCGAACCGTGTATGAAAACCCTTTTTTAACCAGCCTCACAGTTAGGTCACCAAGACGTCACACTTAGGACACAGAGGCCTCACACTTAGGGCACCGAGCCTTGGTGATTTAAGTGTGAGGCCTCGGTGTCCTTAGTGTAAGGCCTCGGTGCCCTAAGTGTGAGGATTCGGGAATCTTAATTACATGTTTTCACTCAAATCATATTTTTTGAGACTTCCTTCTTCGTTTATAAACCATAGGGCCTAGACTATTGTTCTTTTTTCTGATGAGATCTGAATCTAAATCAGTTAAGTCGGCAAAAATCCTTCAAGAGGACATGAACGCCAACCGAGCGTAAAAGAATGTTAAAAAAAAAAAAAAAAAAAAAAAAAAAAAAACTAGTTCGCAATACAAGTGTAAGGCCTAGTAAGTTAAGCTTTGAAACAGCCGAGACTTGGTGCATGTACAATGTCTGATGGTAAAGCATTCCAATCCTTTAGTGTGTGAGGAAAGAAAGAGTGTTTATATACATTCTTTTTAGCATAGGAAACCTGGAAATTAAGATCATGATTATTTCTTGTATTAGTTCTGACGGTAGGGATAAGTTCATCTTTATTGATGGCGACAAGATTGTTATTGATTTAAGATAGCATATGTAGCCGGGTGTTGTATCGTTTTGTTTTTAGCAGGGTCCAATCTAATTTATGAAGCATGTTTTTTACACTAGATTTATAAGAATAGTCTGCCATACAGAACCTGGCTGCTCTCCTTTGAATAGATTCAAGTTAATCCACATCGCACTGGTGATGGGGCGTCCCAGACTGCTAATGCGTACTCAAGTACTGGCCTGACTAGAGCTTTATAAGCAGTGGCTTTAACGTCGGTGGGACAGTTTAAGAGGTCACGTTTTAATAGGCCAAGTACAAAGTTACCCTTCTTGGTTATGTAGGCCTAAGCCTATATGTTTATCCCATTTAAGTTTATTATCAATTTCAACACCTAGATATGGGTAGGAGTTGTGGCTGAGTTGCATAAGTGTGATTTACAGGTGATTTAAAGCATTGATGTACAAACGATTAATTTTTTATCACATTACAGTCATGATAGTGTAAAAGCCCAACAACTTGCAGCAAACCAATTAAGTGCTGCTTTTTCAAGACGTTATCGTAACGTTTCTTTGGTTTGCAGCAAATTGTTGGGCTTTTACACTGTCATGACTGTAACGTCGGTAGAAAATTTATCGTTTGTACATCTCATCAGCAAAAAGAACGAATACTGCGGCTTATCAACAAAGAAGGGAGTCTCCAGCAAATGTGAGTTAAATCAAAAAATGTAATTAAGATTCGCGAGTGGTCAAAAAAAAAGAATTTCCATATAGGCCTAGGGTTCGAAAGTTACCTACCTTTTTAGGCCTAAGTATGCAAGTTGCCATAACGCTAGAAACACATGTGCGTTTGGCCTAGGCTATATATTACACTGACCTGTGGGTTGCCTACAAAAAAACTAGGCCTAGGCCTAGGCCCTACTTAGTTTTAACTTCATACTTACATTGTTTGGATCGTCTCCTTGATGTTAGCAGCTATGTCTATGGAAAATTCATTATAGACATTGTTACATGAATAGGACTCGGTGCCAGAAGTCTCGCAGTAAGAATCCCTCACATCGGAATTATCTTCCTGACTAAATATGACCGAAATAAATCCCAAGAACACAAGCCATCGTACTTGAATATATAGGCCTGCCACACGTTTTTCAGTGAACATTTTCATCGTTTCAAGCGAGAATTGGGTCCGAATATGGATACGTAAAATAGTGGATAAAGACTACTTCAAGTTCAACTGCTGTCTGACCGATAACGCATCATCATATGCCGAGCGCGCAAACCTGCAAAATGACGTCATCTGGCAGCAAGTTTGTAAACAGGCAAAGCCTACTGTGGTGTAGCGGTTATTAGGGAGTTTTCGATTTGTACGACGGATGGTTCTGCGACGGTAAATTCACGCCTCGAGTCATCTGCGCATGTGTAGTCTGTGCAATGTTGGCGTCCTCGAAATTCTAGGACGGTATTCGGGGTGATTGTGTTGTGGTGAAAACGACAACTTTTGGTACACATATGACCTTACGACCTAATTTTGACGTCATATCAAACAACAACATGGACATGAGCGATGCGACCACCGAGTTGGAAAAGAGTGATTATTCGGTTAGTTTTTGTTATTTATTTTAGGTTTTGCGGTGAACGTTTGAAAATTCGTGTTAATATTTTCGTTGCTTGTATTTTAAAGATATAAACAATCAAGTTTGGATATGATATGCGATTTTCTTGAGTTGAAATAAACAAAAATGTTGCACTGATATTTTTGTTTTCGCGAAACGGACTCAGTGTAGGTTGCGTTGATAAGGACTTGTTGTCAGGTTTATTTTAATTTGCAATGTTTTTGCCTTTTTTTTTATTGAAGTACTCTACCTAGTTTCCACGTACTAGTGCAAGTTGCGACTCTAAATCCAAATAGGTTAAGTCGTCAAAAATCCTTCTAATCAGTGACGTGGTGGGAGGGGGAGGGGGAAGGGGGAAACAGCCCCCTTCCCCCATCGAAGCTTTCTGAGGAGGCGCCAAAATTGTCCTGAGAAAAAGAAATTAGGCTCTGGGAGAATTTACGTGTTGTTCAATAACTTCTTCCTACAGTATATCTATGTACTAAAAGCAAGTATTCCATTTGTGAAGTCCAGAAGCGCATGAATTTTCCACAAAAAAATACAGAAATTTCAGCCATTTTCCCCATTGGCACTCGAGTGGGCCCTGGATTTTACGCTCGGACAGAAACCGATGCATGGCGATAGCTCGTTGGCAATTTTTAATATCTGTTCCTGCAATGAAGTAATGAAAGGCAAACATTTGTATTGAATACATGCTGGTAGAAGCTCTTGAGAGCGCGAATGCCCACAGGGTGCAAAATTGTCATGAAAATAATTGTATTTATTTTGTATTCTCTACGTTGTAAATATTTTTCTCAAAGCTCAATTCTTACTACAAAAACATGAAAACCATTCCTAGACCCCAACGAAAGACACATATTGAAATGAGATCCTGCATTTGAACATGTGTTCCAAAATAATATTCCTTTTAACTAACTTTAGTTCGGAATTGAGACAATTTTCTGCTACAAAAATCACGCCAAAAAATGCTAATAGCTTCTGGGGGCTTTGCCCCCTCGGCGCCTAGGACGTCGACCCTAGATAAATAGCCAACAAAATTTAGTTCTGCTCTTCAAGTAATAGATGAATAGCTGTTCCATTATGAACAGAAGACTCACAGAAAATAGATAAATGATAAATTGCAGGGTTTTGTGGATAAACAGTACATCTGTTGTGAACCTAGTGAAAAAAGACTTGATATTTTAGTGAAGAATATTCTCAGGAATGCTGTGTAAAATTGAAAAAAGTTACTACAAAACAAAATTGTCGTTGATCTCTAATGGCGTCCATCGGAACAACCATAGTCTTCGTTAGGCGCAGATCAGTAAACAACAGTAATCACACAATGTCAACATACAGACATGGGTTAAAGTGAAAGGAATTATGGTTAAATGATGGTAAATGGTTCAATAGCTAGACTAGGCCTATTGTCCTACAATGTCTGATGGCAATGTATTCCACTCTTTTTAGTGTATGAGGAAAAGAGTATAAACATTCTTTTGTTTTAGCATAGGGAACTAGGTTACAACTAAACTACACAGTATGAAACAATTTGATTTGGCAGCGTTTCATTTGAATAACTGCTGTTAATGTTTCTTTCCATATAAATATTGATTCTGACTTCCTTATATATACGGCTGCAGTACATATTACGATCAATGGCAGATCTATTTATCGACCCGTCGTACAAATAGGCCCGACCTTGTTAGATTCACTCTACCTTTTGGGGTCTGGCGTTTGCGCATATTTGAATTGTGGAATTGTGTATTCTGATGTTGAACTTATTAAGTAGCACATAACGTGTTCCATCGGGGATAGTAATGTATGTTTGCGGATTACACACCTTTGTTTCTTTTGTCTTTTGGCATTTTAGGAATAAATAGTCACAATTTCTGTGCATATTTTGATGCCTCTTGAAAAGCCCTATAGCAGAGCTGCAGTGAAACAATTGAATCAAAATTGAAAACTTTAAAGTAGAATTCTAAATCAATCTAAATGCAGAATGGTAGTCTTATACATGTGGACTTTCACTTTATTAATAAATCTTTTTTTTTTTGCTTTTCTAAAAAAAGCATTTTGGAGTGGCCTAAATTTGAGCTCTAGAGAGTCTAAAATTAAGACTAAGACTTTCCAACCTCAACATCTTGTGCCCCCTTCCCCCCGTTTCCCCCTCCTTCTTTAATACTAAGAAGAAATCGCAGCAAACTAATTACCGAATATGAAAACCTCCGTGTACCTCATCTAAATTTTTTTTTGCAGAAAAAAGTCACAATGGACTGAAGCAATGGAGGTCTTCTTGCTCTGTGAAATGGTTGTACAAAATCTATTTAGGCATAGACATGGGGCGCTTGGGAAAGAGGGAAGATATGGGAGCAGGTTGCCACAGCTCTCAACCATTAAATCAATCAATAAACACGTCGATCAATCTAAACCAAAGAACCGTTAGAGACAAATACAAGGGACTGAAAGCTAAACTTGAATGAAAAACAACAAGGAGAGGCTGCGTCTGGGATCAGCCCAGAAGAGACGGATACTTAGAAAGAAGTTAGAGAGTTACTTGAGCAGTTAGAAGAGATGGAGCAAGACGCAGAGAACATCCACCTCAAAAAAGGATGAGGAAAAACAGAAGAGGATAGATGGCATAGAAATGCATTAGCAAATGTTGGAACAATTCTCTGAGACCAGAAAGAGGTAAACTTTGACTGGTTATGAACAATGTAAAGACCCATACTGGTTGCTGTTCCTCTTCTCTGGTTTTTAACTGTTTTTTTCCTTGAATGATCAGAGACATAGATCACTTGTAAACTTCAACAAATGTTTTGCTGATGTGTGGTTAATTGTTGCATTATGCAGCATAATTTCTTTAAAGAAATATTTTTAAATTCAAATGATTTAAATTTAAATGATAAGTTATTTCATTTTTGGTTCCAATGCTAATAAGCGAGTTCGTAGTTTCATCATGTAGCCTCATTCGTAATGGGTCATAAGCTCACGCGGATCCCAAAATCAATAATTCGGTGACAAGCAAACACAGCCAACCTACACCTCCATTGACCGTCGCACAATCACAATACACTTCCCGTTAGATCTTTTCTTCGTTGCGTTCATGTTCATAGTGTCTGTTTACAGTTCTCAAGTGGTCATTTCTTGTGATTTTGCGCTATATTTTCCATAATTTTGTTAGTGATGGATGAGGAACTATCCATAGACGGTGATTCGTTTATGGACTGTGAAGGCTTTAAAGGATTTTTTGCGAAAAAGAGGACTTAAGTTGTCTGGTCGAAAAGATGAATTGGTGGCCCTTGTGTTTAGTGCACTCCGGCTGCGGAGTACATCAAACCAGTTGACCCGCCGCTGCCGCGAAAGCAGAGCTGACAAATCACGATAGTTTGTTGGCCATGGGGAAAACTATTCGGACCCGTTACATCTTGAGGATGGATGGGGAGTCAGAGGACAATAGCATTGGAAAGTGGCCTCCGTTATGTCTTTTGATATTTGACATTATCTTTCAAACCTGGACGATGTGCCTCTGAGGCAAAGACTTATGTCAGACTATAAGGAAGGAAAGGCCTATAGTTATTTCACTTCAGGTTGACTGAGTACTATAGAATACCATGGACTGGATATCAGTGGTAGTGACAGTGAGTTTTGTGTGCTCGAGCAGACTGCAGGCCATCACAAAATGTCAATTATCTGCCTTGGAAAGTGTGGGTGTGTGCTGGGAAAAAAACCAGAAAGGTCCACAGCTTTCTGCACATGCTTTGCAGGGTAAGTTTGCTATTGTAGGCGTATGCCAAGTTGAATTAAACAATCGAGAAATAATAACATTACGAAAAGACAAGAATAATTCAAACTTTTGCATTTATTTTGGCAAAATTGCAGGTCGGTGCCAGTAGATCAGTATAAATTTACTGCGTATGTTAACATGAAAATAAACAAAAAATAATTATTCGGTAAAAATTAACAAATTTATTTAAAGCTATAGTATCGTATCCCATAATGTACCATACAAATTACTTAACCCAAACCCAAGTACCAACCTCCCAATATTGATTAAATTGCAATTCATTGGTGCATCGACGTCCACAAATGTAGCGTCGAAGTAGTAATGATGTCACATCATGGTCTACAGTACCTTCAATGTGCGAGTGAGTAGAATGTTGTGTAAGGTTGGTGACGGGGGGTGCATAACATCACATGGCCAGTTAGGGGGTGCGTCATATAGTTAATGAAGTGCAATAACTGGATGTATTTGCAGGTTTGTTTGAAATTATCATGAATAACCATGTCTAGTATCCAGTCAAGATTTAGTTCGATTTGTAATTAAATTAATTTTCCGTCTCTTTTTGCTTTCCAGGTACAGTTCCACATGCAACTACATTGCCGCAGTTCTTTTTAAGGTCGATTTTGCTTGGAGAAAATGGACTCACAAACCCATCATGCACTTCACGTGAGTGTGGCTGGTCTGCTTTTGGAGCCAAGAAGAATGTTCAGCCAAAACGAATTTGCGATATGACATGGACCAAACCGCAGTTCTCTAAGAAAGATATTTTTTAAGTTAATTTTATTTTATTTGGTTAAAGAAATATTCCTGTGGATTTTCATTTATGGTAAAGAACAATTAAACTTAAGAAACAAAGTGGTGCAAGAACTAAGTTAATATCTTAATTCCATTCAGAAGACATCACAATTTAAAGAAAGGAAAGATGCTCTTAAAATACCTGGTACATAATTTTTCCTTCAACTTGATTGCATACAGGTAAGCAGGCAAATTCAGCAAAAATTCTTATGTATTTCTTGCAAATTTAATAACATGTTTTCACATAATCCAAAATAGCTTTGGGTTGAAAAAGGGATATGGTGAAATGCACACTTGACATGAAAATATTTTGTTCTTTTCTTTTCTTTTTCAATGTACGTCACATTTTCAATGTAGGAAAAATTTAAGTCAATTTCAAAGAAATACAAAAGACTTTTTCATGAATTTGCCTGCCTACATAATCAAACCGAAGGTCATATTCTGTACGAGGTGTTTTTAAAAGCATTTTCTTCTCTTTAAAAAAATTATATTTCTTGAATGGAATATGATATCAGCCTCACTTTTTGTACCAAATTGTTACTAAAATGTTCTTTATCACATACAGTAGGAATAATGAAAATCCACATGAATATTCCTTTGAATGAAAATGTGGGATGGGGATTTTCCTGCGTTTGAATTCTAGGGTGGATTTGAAAATTTACTCTAAAGGGGTAATTTTCTATAAGAAAATGAGGCCATAAAATAAAAAGAGCAGACAAATCAGACATCAATTTTTTGTTTGTTATTAGTCTAAATTGGCTGCAAATGCATGGACAGAAAGAAAAATTAATTTTTTATTTTTTGACGAAATCTGTAGCAAAAATGCCAAACAGTACTAATTTGTATGTAATATTTAGTTTTCACAATGGTCAAAAATGGTCACAATGGTTTCAACTGGTTCATTCTTAAAGTGGCCAAAAAAAAATTTCTGGCCATTTTTTAAAATTGATTTTTGCAGGAATTTCCCCATAACTGTAATTTTTCCCCAAGACCAAATCCAGAGAGTAAATAATTGTTAAAGCTTATTCAAGTTTCCATAACATTGACTGTTATAAGCCACTTGTTCTTTCAGGCAAAACATCCACAGAAGGCATCAACCCATCCAGCAGGCGATTGTTCTCCCCATCCACCTCGACAAGCGCTCAGCCAAGAACTCCGACATTAGAGGACTTTTAATCTATTCGGCCTGAATTTATGAATGCTTGTGCTTTAACTTATGTGAAGGAGAAGGAAGAAACGGCAACTACAGCAATTATTGAACAGCCGTGGGAGGATACTAATGTTGGTAACTCTGTGGATGTGCAAACTACACGACCCATTTCTTTAATGGACCTAGCACAAACAGCAAGTGATTTGGAAGAATTTTTGGGCACATTGCCAAAACTAAATGCTAGTGACATCATTTTGTTTTTCTTCGCATGGTTACCTAAGAGTTGAATTCCTTTTGACAGTGAAAGGTGGAAGGAGATCAAACAATTAGCAAACTATTTTTATACCACACACATGGCAAAAGAAATGGTTACAAGAGAGTTGCAACAATCCATGTGAATCTGTACACAATGTGTTTTCCATTCCTTTGCATCAGAATTTCTCTTTGTTATCGAATAAACATATTAAAGGATATTCCAACAGTTTTTATTTTTACATTTTTGAAAAAGACGAGACTTAAAAGCTAACAGGTGAAAAGTTCAGAATTTCTAAATGTTTTACAATGTTGACGAAAATCTTTTTTTTTTTCTGGCAACATCTGTGATGTCATATTATCAGCACTGTCATTTTGATCGTTAAGTATTCTTTGAAAATGAGTCAAAATATGTTTTCTTATTGAGGCAGTCATTCACATGAAAATAGATATTAACATATTTATTTTCATATTTTTAAATAGAAAATATTTGGGAATATTCCTTTAACAGTCATACGTGTTCTTGGCGAGCTATCATATCTTTAAAGGGTGTATGTAAACTAGGAAAACCTAATATTATTTGACAAGTACAGCTGATGGTGTTAATTTGATCCCCTTTTGTGTGAATGCCTTTCCGTAAGCTGGTGCTGTTGATGGTAGTCTCTGATGACTGCTGTTTGGGAAAATTTTTGGTGCCTGTGCCAGTCGGTCATGTTGCTTATCGTGGCCACTGTAGCCATATCCAGGATCAAAGTTTATTTTAATTAAACAAAAGGTAAATTTTTATCACATTAATTCGCATGAAAATGAACTAAAGGACTTCAACATTTTATATGAAAAATATCTTGGTTGGAATATATATAGAAATTTTGATATTTATGTTAATGACTTTCAGGCACTACTTCAAGGCACAGTAGAAACTCTGCATTGGTAGCAGGTGGTGTTCATATAAAAAAGTCAAAACAAAATGGCTACTCCCATTGAAGAATACTTGAAGTACTTTTAAGTACCTTTGAAGAAATTCTCTTGCCAGAAAGTTAAATTTTTTAACCAGATTATTTTGCATGAAAGTGAAATTTAGGACATCAACATTCTATATGAAAAATATCTTACTTGGAATACATATAGAAATTTTGATTTTTTTTGTTGTATGAATTTCAGGCACCACTATACGGCACAGTAGAAACTCTGCATTGGTGCTACGTGGTGTCCATTATATAAAATAGTCAAAACAAAATGGCTACTCCCATTGAAGAATACTTGAAGTACTTTACTTTACTTAAGAGTACTTTTGAGGATTTTGTTTTCAATTTAAATGTTATTTGAAAACACCATGTCAATTCTCATCACCTTGACCTTGTTCATGATGCAGTTGAGTCGACCATGAAAACAAAATGGCTACTTCAAAGAATATATGTAATATACTTTGCAAATCAGGTCAAGAGCATCTGGAAACAGGGTTGGAAATTGGTATTATTTGGCCATTACTTCATTTGCTTGGCTAGCTTACCGGCTTTTCCAAGCTTGTCCTAAAATGGAATCATTAACATGTAAATATTATTTGTACATATTTGTTTCTTTTACAGAGTTTATTACAAGAAAGAAAAGAGAGAAGATAATTAAAAGTATCCTGTCTTGATTATATTGTTATTTCAGCTCCTGTATGTACATGTAGCCTAGAGCCATACCCCAGTTTTCCTAAACCACATCAAAGAAGTTCAATAATTGTTTGGGAAAATTCCCCCACCCCCACCACCTGTAGAGCAACCACTGGAATTTATTATTCATTTCAGTCATTGTTGAAAGCATTAATGATAAAGCAATGGATAATACAAAAATTACATAGTTTGAAAAACAATGTCAATAAAGCGTTTGAAAGTTATATACAATAAGCAGTTGTGACTTTGCAAGAAGTCACTTGTTCACTGACACAAGGGGTGGTAGGAGGTTAACCAGGGCTGCACAGACTGTTATAATGTCATCTATCACAGGAACAAGGGTGATTGGTAAAACCTCCTTGAGGATTTTGAACCATTTCATTCTCCCGATAGCCCTTTCGACATGGATTCGTGCATTAGCAATTTTCTTTGTCCTGGCAACCTCTTCTGGTGCTTGCTGCTCCCTTCCTTTACTTGGTGGTGGGATCTCTGCTTGGCATGTCTCATCAAAAAAGTTTTCCCTATGGTGAACCCTCTGTCAGCAAGTATGATATCTCCTTGTCAATTAAATTTAAAAAAACAGACTCCTTTGTAATTAAAACATCTGATGCCCTCCCTCCCCAAGCTTTTGAAATGAATGATATCATGCCATTTGGAGCTATGGCAACAAAAACTTGATGGTATTATGTCGCTTGTAGTCCGACCATGTTAGTGCCTGAAGTTCCAAATTTCGTGGCCCGACCAATAAATAATTCCGTACAATCTATGGTACACCTCAATGTCTTGTACTTATTCTTAAGGCTCACAGGCATTTTCTCAATATGATTTCCTTGTCTGGCCAGAAGATTAGTGGTTTAAGCTCAAAGCCAGGAATTTATTTAACCCATGTGTTGAATATTTTGCAGCGCTTCCCGACGATACACAAAACAAACTTGTCAGGAAGGAAATCGGAGGGCCATTCTCAATTTAAGAAGGACCAACAGGAACTCTTCCTTCACCGTGAGTGTTCGGGCAGGTCCACGCTAGTCAGCTGCCTTATTGAAGTTGTCCTTGGGGATGACTCTTTCTTCCTGCCACACAGTACCTTATCTTCTTTCCATTTGGCAACAGGTACTGGTACAATGCCCATAAACTTGGCCTTTGACTGTATGCCAGTGTATGACTTCACAGTGGTGTCATTCTTCAAGATAATTTTAAACCGGATAATCATTTGTGTGTTGCACTGTAGTGTGTGTCTTCTTCTTTAATTTTGCAACCTTGCTTGCAAGTTCTTTGATTTTCTTTGCTTTATCAACACACTCTACACAATCAGTTGCAGGAGCATAATAGGAATGTTCTTCCAGATGAGGCTTCATTTTTTCTTAGAGGACCATCAGTTCCTTCAGCTGTTGAAGGCTCAAACTCTTTAACAACAGGTACCTCCTATGGTGGTGCAGCAGCTGCAGCTGGTGCTGTTTGTTTTGAGTCCTTTTTCATTGATGGTTTCAATTCCCTTTTCACGAGGTGGCTTTCTTGCAGCTTTTGCCGACAGCATGTCATATCCCAAATTTTCTGAAGAGTTTGGGTGGGCAGATGTTGGCTCTGTATCAACAAAATGTAATGAGCAAATTCTATCATCTTTTGATGGTTGCCAGTTTTTCCCATCTTGACCTTTTCTGTTGACAAGCTTTGTCCATGTTTTCCTCCGTTCTGGGTCCTTGGTTTCAGTAGGGAATGGAAATAACTGAAACGGTGGCTTACATTCACAACGACCAAACTTTAAACCATGAAGTTCACATAAATGAGAGTACCACTTGTTCAGCCTCTTTACACTGTTTCCACAGCCGTAAATTGTGCAGATCCTACCCATGGTAAAGAGAAACCTGAAAAAGATTTAGAAAATGGGGTAAATATACTATGAAAATAGCATCAGAAGGTACACAAGTAATGATGTGATTCATATGAAGTTTGTCTGTAATTTGAATCATTCAATATTGTGCTAATATTATTGTAGCTTTCACATTAAAACTTATTTTCTTAAAGTTAAAATATGTAACACATCACTCATGAGCACATTCATTGAAACTTAAATGTTGTGGAATATTTTTAATTTAAATTTCAAAGTTTTCATATGTATGAAAAATACATATAAATATAAACCAAAATTTCAATGGGGTAAAAATGTAAAAAAAAAAAAAAAAAAAAACATATTTTCATGCCTGAGTCACAGTGAGAGGTAGAATTGCATTTGAAGAAATAAATAGTGTTAAAAACACTAAATAAACATGACGCACAGTGGAGCTTGGCCAAATGGTGTGAGGGTGTATTAAAACACACTTTCACAGGTCAGATACAAATAAACAGGGGCGCCGAAAGTAAGATAAAAAGCGTGGGCAGCGCATGAAAAAGGGCACCCCTGCAGATAGACTCAGGGCGTTGATTCATAGAAAAAGAATGCATTAAATAAAAAATAATGCAAAGTGTAAGTCTGCATTCATTCTGTATCTTATTTGAAAGTAATCAACTGGTTACTTCTCCTTGAGGCTTGACTTCAAATAACAAATATGTTTTTCACAGCGAAGTAAGACTAAGAGTATTTTACTCTTTCGGGGATAAAATTCAATACCCTTTTTGCCGAGAGTTATTTCACGATGCAACCCCATATTCCATCAGCCCGGCTCGTGAACGTATACCTTTGCTCATGAAAATTATCAATCTTAACACGCCAAAGAGCCTATAACTAGTTCCACGGAAAATATCAATATCACGATTTTTCACGATTAAAACACGCCTTGAATCGCGTCGTTAGAAGAAAAAACACATCAAAAAATATTTAATCTTTGTACATCCATTTTCATGAAGTTACTTTAGAGAGGGAAATACATCAATGACAATTTTTTTTTTTCTTTTCGTATAACGAACATGAATGCTAACCTTAGCCTATGCATCGTAAAATGAAATGGTCCCTTAATGAAATGTGCCCCTTAATTAAATGGCCTTTTAATGAAATTTCCCCTTAATGAAATGGTCCCTTAATGAAATGGCCCCTTAATGAAATAGCCCCCTAATGAAATGGCACTTAATGAAATGGCCCCTTAATGAAATGGCCCCACAATGAAATGGCTGCTTAATAAAAATGGCCTCTTAATGAAATGGCCCCACAATGAAATGGCCCCACAATGAAATGGCTGCTTAATAAAAATGGCCCCTTAAATGAAATGGCTCTTAATGAAATGGCCCCTTAATGAAATGACCCTTAATGAAATGGCCCCTTAATGAAATGGCCCCATAATGGAATGGCTCCTTATTGAAATGGCCCCTTAATGAAAAGACCCCTTAATGAAATGATCCCTTAATGAAATGGTCGCTTAATGAAATGACCCCTTAATGGAATGACCCATATGGTTGCCGTTTAAAATTCAAGTGATTCATATCTGGGTATTTCAGATTTCGCTTAACTGTTAAATACGTAGTTCTATACTGTAGAAGTTAAGTACATTTATGATTTAGGCTACCTGAAATATGAATTGCATTTATCATCGTTGTAGTTGTCCAAATTAAATGCTTCTTACTCTTCGTACTTCAAATCACGATTGGTGGGCTTATTGACATCATATAGCAGCATAAATTCTTCTTCATCAAGTATTTCCAAACAATAACTGAGGACTAATGCTTCTCTGACTCGATAAAGATTGGTCATATTTAGAGAACAGTGACGAACGCGACGAAGCAGTCGACATATCTCTATGGTGACGAATTATCGATCACGTGATCAAATTAAAGTTCGTCGCCTGAAAATCGAAATAGGTTATTGCAGAACGGAACTTAATACACTGGACGGTCATTTTGATTTATTTTTACCGTCGCAGAACCATCCGTCGCCCAAAATCGAAAACTCCCTATTATACCTGTCTACGGACCACGAGGCCCTGGGGTTCAAGCCTGGGATGGGTAGACCAAAGAGCTTCCGGTAGACACGCCAGCGTACAACAGCTGATTATCAAAGGCCGTGGACATTGACTTGGTTGTCGATGTTATGTCCGTCCGTACGTCGTACCTGTGTTCTCGTCCTGGTCATCATTACCGATTACGGCAGGCGACGACCCCGTTTTTGTAATTGTGTTGTAGCATACGTGTATAATTATTATTTCCTTTTATTTCTTGATTCCGTAATCATATTGTGACCTACTTCTTGGAGGTGTTTTACAGGTCCATGACATTCTTAGTTCTCGGGTGCTGCCAAATAAATGTATTGAAAGGAGCCAAGACATTTGTCTTGTCTCCATGTGGTCAATACCAGTGCACATGATTGTGAGTCACTTTTCCAGGAATGGGGACATGTTCTTTTGTTACCATCATATGTATCCAAAATGAAGATATAATCAGTTGTAATCATGAGCTTATAGAGTAGAGTTGCTGTAGTGTATTGCTAGACCTGTTTTAACTGTTTCATTATAATTATATCCCAAATAAATATCAAAGGAATTCATAGCCATCGTTTGTGTATTTATTGTTACACTAAAGACTTTATGTCACCCATCCGGACCTACGTTACATTTGGTGGCAGCGGTGGCAATTGTGTGGGCAGCTAAACAATTCAGACCCTACCTCTATGGTCAAAAGTTCACCCTGATCACAGATCACCAGCCCCTTAGATGGATGAAATCAATAAAACATCCCCCTCCAAGAATTGAAAGATGGGCAGCCGTACTTCAGGAATATGATTTTAGTATCGAATACCGCCCTGGAAAAAATCATGCGAATGCTGATTCCCTTTCTAGAATTCCCTCTTGTATTAATGCGCATGATAACCCCCCCAAAATGAAGAAGAGCTTGATGAAAGGTTATTTGTAATGCAAATTGCAGACAATATCCTGACTGATTTAGGCCCTAATTGGACTAAAGACGAAATGAAAACAAAACAATCACAGGATCCAAATATTTCACAAATTATTGAATGGAAGAAAAAAGGAATCAATCGACCCACCAAAATGCATGTTGCTGACAACCCCCAGCTGAAGCTGTTCTGGCATCAGTGGAAAAAATTGATTTTGAAAGACGAAATTCTTTATAGGACTCGGAAGCCTCGCAAAAGGGCAAAAGAAACCTTTTAGCTCGTTCTTCCCCACTCTCTTATACCCCTAGCCCCGCAATACCTGCATGATGACCCAGCCGGTGGCCATTTTGGTTTCGCTTGTACCTTAGACAAATTAAAGCAAAGGTTCTATTGGCCCCGATATATCTTGGACATTGAATGGTATTGTAAAGAATGCCATGACTGTGCATCTAAAAAGCCCCCTCCCAAACAAGAACGTGTCCCAATGAAAAGTATCCCCATTGAAGGCCCATTCAGTATGGTAGCAATGGATATAACTGGCCCATTCCCCATTTCCAATAAAGGTAATAAATATATTCTTGTAATCATGGAATACTTTACTAAATGGCCTGAAGCTTATGCAATTCCGAACCAAGAAGCCGCCACGATTGTAGCAGCCCTTGAAGATTACATCGGCCGATATGGTATGCCCTTAACCATCCTGACAGACCAAGGAAAAAACTTTGAATCAAAACTAATGGCAGAAGTCTGTCGAGTCCTCCACATCAACAAAATACGGACCACTGCAGATCACCCTCAAACGGACGGCATGGTTGAGAGATTCAATCGTACGCTAACAGCCATGTAATCGATGTATGTGTCAACAAACCAAAAAGACTGGGATACATGGATCCCCCAAGTCTTGTTAGCATACAGGACAAGTGTACACGAATCGACAAATCAAACTCCTTACATGATGATGTATGGGCGCGAAGCTCGATTACCAGTTGATACATGTTTCGGAGACCCCCTCCTGATCAACCCCAACCATCTGACCCTACCACTTACGCTGAGCAATTAAAAGCAAAATTACAAGAAACGTACACAAATGCAAGCAAAAAGTTAGAAATTGCTCAACGCCTACAAAAAGATTCATATGACAAGCAAGCATGGAGTACCCCCTTCAAAACCGGTGACAGAGTCTTCGTCTATACCCCCGTTACAAAAAAAAAGGAAAATCCACTAAATTCGCTCACATGTGGCATGGTCCCTACAACATTATAGAATGCATCTCGGAAGTAAATTACGAAATCCAGCTTGATGACGGAACTCATACTGAAACTGTCCATCACAATAGGCTGAAAAAGTGTTTCACTCCCCCTAAACCTAAACCAACTAAGCGAACCCACGAAAAACATATCGCAGAAAATGACAAGGATACCCAGTCCCAGGATAATGAATTGCAAAATGACATTGAAAGTGATTGTGATAACGAAGAGCATCACATAGTTCAACCTGTACCGCAGCCACCTGAACCAGGGCCAGCTCCAGAGCACCCTCCCCCTGTACCCGAACATCGCCAGAAGCGGTAGACAGGTCAAAGCCCCTACAAGATATGGAATGTTTGTTGACACTTGTACTAAATATACTAAAAATTGTTTTAATCGAAGGATTCTGCTTCAATTTAGGTTGTTTGATTATTTTGGATTTCATGACATGACTTAGTTATTTCATCATTGAAGACAGTTTCTCCAGAATTGTTTGTGACCTGCAAAATATTATTTAACTTGCTTCTTAAAATTTTCAGCTGTTCAACCTCTTAATGAATTTGAAATCCCAAGTAACTGTGTGTCATCGCTATTTTCCATTTCCAACCAACTCTTTATCCTATCAAGGACGCACAAACAAATTCACTACTTTTTCCAAGGAAACTGAATGACATCACTTTATCTGTCTTAGCAGCCTCGAAGAGCTTCATCACAAGTCGTGTCTGTTCATGCATGTCAGCCCTCTATTTGTACCTAATTGATAAACCAAGGACACACCTGACATCATTTCAACCATTCCTGTTGGAGCAGACCTACTTTCAACTTTTTGAACTTTCATGAACTCTCTGTGTGCAAGATAATCTTTTGTGATGTCACTATTTTGGTGACATATCATGTATTTTGATGTTATTAATGTCTCACAGGGATGCAAGGGAGTTGTCAATCGAAACTCTCTGTCTTATTTACATCAGTATTACGGAAGAATAATACATACCTATTAATGATACATATCTAGTAATATTACATACCCATTTTTTTTTTGAAAGAAGTAAATTCTTTCATTATACGATGCAAAAATATGTATTCTCTGTGAATTTTCAATATTTCTTGAACATGAAGTCATATTTTCGTCATATGTTTATATATTCTTCGTATTTCATATTGTTTTGTTTGTTTTCCTTTTGTGTTTTGTCAGCGTCTTTATTGTCTTATAGTTGTATAGAGATTTGTTTTGCAAGTTTGTGCAGATAAGCACAATGAAGTTGTTAATTACTTAATTGAAACGATTATTTGAAGATTAGTAATTAATTGGTTGAGATTATTGATTTTGATAATTTTTTAGTTACGGAATATGTTGTTCCGACTGATTTTGATTGATTTAGCCTTAATCCGCACTGACCGACCAAGTCATCTGGTCATGTGTCGTATTCAAGTATTAGCGAAGTATTTCAGTTTATTGGTCATTGATCATGAGTTTTCTGGAATTGTTCACTTGTCAACTTGACATCTCATTATTTGTAGCTATATTACAATTCATTCCCAAAATGTTGGATTGGCCATATCATATTTTGATGATTGATTGTAATAAATTATTGACTTATTCACAGAATTCGTTTTCTGGTATTAGTACTAGAAGGAACGTTAGTCTTTTGTTTTGATTGTGTAACTTAGTTATTTTATGAGCACCAGACTGTGTTCACGTACACTGGAAACCTTTCTCCATATCTCTTTATGGATACAGTTATTAGGAGTTGAATGATGGAACATGAAAGATTTGATGTTTAGAAAAAGAAGTTTTTGAAGATGTTGAATTGGGAATGTATAGCATTTATTCCTAGTTGTGTCTGTGGAAGTTGTGAATTTATTATTATTTCGTTTGATGTACATCCATAATTCCTGGCGCATCCTGATCAGGATAATGAATTACAAGTTTTTGTTTTCTTTTTCTTTTCTGATTTGGAATTTAGTCTTGAGTCCATTATGTTCCTTATGTATTTCGTAGTTAGTTTTTTGCCTATGTTCTCTTTTGAGACATGAGGTCATGTCTTTTCATGACGGGGGCGTGTAGCATACGAGTATAATTATTATTTCCTTTTATTTCTTGATTCCGTAATTATATTGTGCCCTACTTCTTGGAAGTGTTTCACAGGTCCATGACATTCTTAGTTTTCAGGTGTTGCCACATAAACCCATTGAGAGGAGCCAAGACATTATTTGTCTTGTCTCTATGTGGTCAATACCAGTGCACATGATTGTGAGTCACTTTTCCAGGAATGGGGACATGTTCTTTTGTCACCATCATATGCATCCAAAATGAAGATATAATCAGTTGTAATCATGAGCTTATAGAGTAGAGTTGCTGTAGTGTATTGCTAGACCTGTTTTATCTGTTTCATTATAATTATATCCCAAATATATATCAAAGGAATTCATAGCCATCGTTTGTGTATTTATTGTTACACTAAAGCCTTTATGTCACCCACCCGGACCTACGTTACAGTGTGTTCACTCGTCGTCGTAGGCAAAGCGCAGCGCAAACAACCAAACTGTACAACGCAGCACGTCAGTAGAAAACGTGAAACAAGTAAACTAGGTTCTCGGTGATTGAACCAAATTTTGCCTCTAAATTTCTTTTTGACCGTACATGTGGCGATATGATTCAGGTTTTTAAATTCCTTCTCTGGTAGTGATGCTTTGTCTTCCTGTTATTTCTTGCATGTTTCAACTAATCCTCACTGTGACACGTGGTAACATTTTGAAGTTGACCAAAAAGTTCTCACAGATAGATATTCGGCGTTTTAGCTTTTCGCAAAGAGTTGTTAATGAGTGGAATGGTTTGCCTGATTGGGTAATTAGCTCCAATTCTCTTCACAATTTCAAAGTCAACATTGATAAGTTCTTTACTAACTCTGGGCGTCTTTTATTTTTTTTTTTTGGTAATGGTGTTAGTTTGGGCTTTTGATGGGGTGACTAACCCTTTCTTAGTCCGTAATCTTGTTATGTTAACTTTAAAATGTTTGCGAACTTTTGCCTAACATTAAGGGCTAACGTTAAAGCCGATATTTGATAACGCCGAGCTTGGTAGTCTCATCTTACAAGTTCCATGTCTTAATTAGGCTTACTGTAACGTTAGTATACTTCATTTTTACTGAAAAAAAAAAAAATTAACAAAAAACAAGTGTAGATTTCGTTCATAGATTTCGACTAAATTCCTCTTCAAAGGCTTAAGTTAGTAACAGGCCTAACGTTAGGTCTACACAGTATTCAATTTGTGCATGGCGTAATGTTATACACAATACTATATAGGTCACTACTAACAAATACTAGGCAAGACATTAGAATAGAAGATAGATAGGGCAGCGGTATTTAGGCCTCGAAGTTAGAAACATATATGCCTTAATCGTAATACGTTAAAAGGTTTCGGTTACCAGGTTACTGCGTGATGAACTGTCGTGCAACAAATTACAATTTCAATTCAAACTAACGTTAGGCTCAGTGAATAAATTAAACAACACAATGCAAATATGGTAGGCCTACTGCATAATTGGCCCTTCAATTAGGTTATCAAACTTAGCTTAAGCATTGTTTTTGCATGGTACTCACTCGTTTGTTGACTAGATTTGGGCCTATCTCATTAACATGTTTATAAACCCACTGTATTATTTTTTAACTCCAAAAATTAGGACTCTACTAAAGTGTAAGTTGTAACATTAATAGTCACAGTTACATCTGACAAGCAGTAATAAAATGCTCATATTTACCTATTTATTTACCAACCACATTTGGGATGCAATGAAATTATGTTTGAATGGAGCTTGATGATCTTTTCATATATAAGATCATTGGTGATTAATATTCTGTTTAAGTCAAGTTTAGGCCAAATTAGTTAAAATAGGCACGTGATATACAAACATTGGCAATGGGCGTGCAAAAGGTGTTTATAAGGAAACGTGTCTTATCATTGTAAAAGGTGTCTTATTATGTCTGCATGGTTAGGTAAAAGTTAAGGGCGTTTGTGTTAATTTTCATGCTCTTTTGACCACTGTACTGTAAGGAAGAGGTCACTGTATGTATTAGCGATCGTGTCTGGTTAGGCGCCCCTAGGCTAGCTATTAGTTATATCCCACAATGCACTTTTTGACATACAGGTGGCGTCATATCTCACAATGCACTTTTTGACATAATGGTGGCGTCATATCCCACAATGCACTTTTTGACATACTGGTGGCGTCATATCCCACAATACACTTTTTACATACTGTGGCGTCATATCCCTCAATACACTTTTAACATACTGGTGGCGTCGTGACTTTTTGACATACTGGTGGCGTCATATCCCACAATACACTTTTTGACATACTGGTGGGCGTCATATCCCACAATACACATTTTGACATACTGGTGGCGTCATATCCCATAATACAATTTTTGACATACTGTGCGTCATATCCCACAATACACTTTTTAACATACCGGTGGTGTCATATCCCACAATACACTTTTTGACATACTGATGGCGTCATATCCACAATACACTTTTTTTTACATACTGGTGGCGTGTAGTGGGTTATTACACTTTCCATACATAAAAGTGAAAGTGTGTTGAACGTTAGGCTACCATGGTCAATGGGGCGAAATTCGCTCCAAGCTTAGTATCTTACCATATTATGTACCTTTCTTGCTTTAACTCTGAAACGTCATTCTTTAAAGTGTTTTAGTGCTCAATAAAAAAAATTAGGAGACCCTTTATGCTTGTTTTGGCGGAAAAGCTTTTCCAGTCGGACCCTCGAAGTTTCTGTCACTCGTAATTGTTTATGTTCGACGTCATATTACATCTATGGTTGTCGTACAGCTGATTGGCTAATAACTCCTAGACATTTCAATAAATTCAACTAACAATTAAACATTTTTATCAAACTTTCACATCATATGAATAATCAACAAAATTTAGTTCTGCTCTTAAAATAATGGCTGAATAGTTGTTCGCATCACGAACAGAAAACTTAGAGAAAATATATCAATTCTACCATTTCCAAGTAAGTTTTAAACGGCAGGATTTTGTGGATAAACGATAAATTTGTTGTGAACCTAGTGATATCAAGATTTTTAATATTTTAGTGAAGAATTTTCTCAGGGAAGTTTTGTAAAGTTGAATAAAGTTCTGCCAATTTTGTTTGTCTTTTATCTCTAATGGCGTGCATAGAAAAAACCATAAGTTTCGTGAGGCCGTATATCAGTAAACAACAGCAATCACACAATGTCAGCATACAGAAACTGGTTAAACTGAAAGAAATTACGGCCAAACGATGGTAAATGATTCCATAACTCGTAGGCCTCAAGGCCTTTGAAGATGATTCAGTCGAAATCTACTATGGCTGTATGGATGGACGAAATGTATTTCTCGTTGTTGTTCTTTTAAATTCGAAAACGGTTTTTGTTTGTTTTTTCAGCAAAACTGCGGTACTGTACACTAACGTAACGGTTACAGTTAGCATAATTAACAGATTAAGATTGGCCTAATGAAGATGAAGTTTGGCGTTGTAAAGTTTGTTGACTTTTAAGTTAGTCTAACAAAGAGCCCTTTGGTTAGCCTAGCGTTAAAGCACTATCCATACAGCCATATAGGTCTCCGAGTCGTAAGAATTCAGTTAAAATTGTAGTTTTGACGCCAAATTAGCTTATAAAAGAAGAAAAAACCAAGTTCTTTTTGGTTAAAGAGGCGAAATCGTCATATGTGCACAATATTTAGAATTTCTTTCAAATTTTTTTGATTGGTTGAAATTTTGCTGCCCGATTCGTTGTCTCGTATTGCAAGGTACATAGTTTTTTTAAACGCTTGAAAGGTCACTACACGATTTAGCCAGTTGGTTACGGCGATCGGAAACAACTTTTTTTCAAATCAAATTGTGAATTCGAGCCCCGGTAGAATCGTTCATTGCGACTTTTGCTTTCATCTTCTTTTTTTTTTTTCTCAGTTATTTTAATTTGGTGACTATTATTGTAGTATTATAATACATATATATTTCACTTTCGTTTTCTGACAAAAACGCATTAAAAAAAAAAAAAGTTTCTCGTCACAGTAACGTAATGCCCTGTGTATGTAACTTTGCACACACAACGTACATGCTAGTGTCTGGCTGTACTGTGGTACAATCAGACAGAGGATTAAATCTTGCGTCCACAACCGGAAGTGACGTCAAAATATCGCTTCCCCAATTTTACCGTATTTTAATGAGACGAGCCTCCCTCTTTAAATATGTACGATTTTTGGTACGTCAAAAGGCGTTTTAGAGGTAAAATTTGCCTTGGATCAATCACTGAGAATAAACTTTTTTCACATTCTTTGTTGACTTGAAATACAATCTGGTTGTTTGCGCTGTGCATGCTGCGCTTTGCCTACTAAAATTTGGTTTGTTTACAAAATTGCCGCCGGATGACGTCATTTTGCGTTTGGTGGATTAGGTCTATATATTGCATGTCAGCATATTATGCATGACGATGACCTGCCGAGTATGCACGTATTGGCGATGTATCCTTTGTTAGGATCTACGCAACTTACCACTGACTGGCAAGGCAGTCGATACGCGGAAGATCTCTTTGCGACTGGGGATGCACTACATGGGCGGATTTAGAGGGGATCCGGACCCCTCCCCCCTCTGGAAATTTTCACCAAAATAATACAACACAAACTATAAATTTTCACACAACTAACCGTTTTCAGTATTAAACTTATACACTTATATCTTTTGTATTTCTTGATGATGATTGATCTAATATTCATTGTTCCAAAGTTACCAATTTCTTATCATTTGTTTTACGGTGGCAAAATAACAACATTTTGAAAGGCTTCGTTCCCTGGACCCCATGCGCGAACTTCTTTTACATCAATAATTTCACAGAGAAAATTATCTCGAAAACATAATCAGGCTATTTAATTTTTGATAATGATGCAATTTGTTTTTGCAGAGGTTTGATGACCCTTCTTTTATGGACATTCTATACCCTAGTTTAAAATAATATCATTTCAATAATGTTTATTATTTGGTACAGGCATTTGGCCCAAATTGAAAATGATATGACGACGCTCTATCTGTCTATGGCAATTCTCTATGCATCGTCTTTGATCTTCTTACTTACGAAAATTTGTCCATGCAGTTGGAATGGTCCATGATTTTTAAGTTTCAAAATGCCTTTCAATTATTTTTCAATATTAATGAAACTATGTCACCTTATTTCAAACTGATTTTTACATACAATTAAACCCTTCAAAAACGTTTCACGCTTGCGGAAGAATTGTAAGCCATACTACTAAATTAGGTTCGTATCAAAGTTTCAATTGCTCCAAATCTTCAATATTCGGGAATATCCTTCAATCTTGAAAAAGTTTTCTTCATAGTTAGAAATTTTCTACCCTTTTCGGAAAATTTCCATCATTTCCGGACAAATCTTCGATTTTCATTACATTTTCTTCAAAGATTTCACAAAAATTCGTTTCATTTTTGCGCAGTTGTTTCGAATTTTGGAAAATTTCTCTTAAATCATCGGAATTTTTTTCTCCTATTTTCAGGTTTGCTTATTTTGGGAAATTTCTTCATTTCCGGAATATTTTCTAAAATTTTTGGGAAATTTCCCATCCTTTTGGTGCAGTTTTTTCTTTCTTTCTTCAATTTTGGGTAAATTTCCTTTTAATTATCGGGAAATCTTTGGAAAGTGCACACCTCAATGGCCCACACACTATATATTTGTAAAGATATGTCATACCCACTAGCATGCTTAACGCATACCATCAAATTTAGGACCCTTTTTTTTTTATTCTTCAATTTTGGGGAAATTTCCTTTTAATTATCGGGAAAATTTTGGAAAGTGCACACCTCAATGGCCCACACACTATATATTTGTAAAGATATGTCATACCCACCAGCATGCTTAACGCATACCATCAAATTTAGGACCCTTTTTTTTTTGTATTCTTCAATTTTGGGGAAATTTCCTTTTAATTATCGGGAAAACTTTGGAAAGTGCACACCTCAATGGCCCACACACTATATATTTGTAAAGATATGTCATACCCACCAGCATGCTTAACGCATACCATCAAATTTAAGACCATTTTTACGACTTGACTTTGCACCATTCCCCCTTCCCTCTTTTGAAAATCCTGGATCAGCCCTTGGGGAAACTCTACCCCAACAGGGGATGGGGTTATACTCTTCCGAAAGAGGGTTAAAATTACTTGCGTACAATATTTTCCAATAAGTCCCCGAAAGATTGACAAATATCCGACGTGGGGGCAACCGGGGAGAGGGGGAAGTTCTAGCAAGGGAGTCATGCCGTTGGTGGGATTGGGTCTGGCACCGTGAATGATTAACGGTAGAGATTTCTACACAATAATGATCAGCAATGGTGCCCATTTTTATTTACAGATCAAATAAAACTTGATATGAGAAAGGGGCGCGGATTCACGGTGATGAGCATGGGTGGTCCATGGTTTACAAATTTCAATCTTTTGCCAGAAATAATATAAAAAAATCTAAATTACAGTCAAGTTTGAGAAATATCCATGCATGGTTGTACGTGGGTTTTACATAATATTCATGTTGGAATGCGCTGAAGTCCGGTCCTAAATGTCCTCTTGTGTATAGGCGAATGTTAAAAGCAGCTTAATTTGAATTTTGGTTCTGGAGCCCCTAATTTTTGAGAAAATATTCACCGTGCATGCTGATATGTATATATACATATATACACACACACATATATATATATATATATATATATATATATATATATATATATATATATATATATATATATATATATATATATATATATATATATATATATATATATATATATATATATATATATATATATATATATATATATATATATATATATATATATATATATATATATATATATATATATATATATATATATATATATATATATATATATATATATATATATATATATATATATATATATATATATATATATATATATATATATATATATATATATATATATATATATATATATATATATATATATATATATATATATATATATATATATATATATATATATATATATATATATATATATATATATACATACATACATACATTCATACATACATACATACATTCATTCATACATACATACATACACACATACATACATACATACATACATACATACATACATACATACATACATACACACATACATACATACATACATACATACATACATACATACATACATACATACATACATACACACACATACATACATACATACATACATACATACACATACATACATACCTACATACATAGTAAATAGAGAGAGATAGATAGAGAGAAAGATATATATATATATATATATATATATATATATATATATATATATATATATATATATATATATATATATATATAGATATAGACATACATACATACATACATACACACATACATACATACATACATACATACATACATACATACACACATACATACATACATACATACATACACATACATACATACATACATACATACATACATACATACATACATACATACATACATACATACATACATACATAGTAAATAGAGATAGATAGAGAGAAAGATATATATATATATATATATATATATATATATATACATATATATAGATATAGATAGATAGATAGAGAGAGAGAGATAAATAGAGAGAGACAGATAGATACGCCGAATGGCTTGAACTGATGAATGGAGATCTGAGACATCAGGTCTGTGAAGTAATTAGCCGGTGGGGGGGAGGAGGGGGAGGTCTGGGCACTTCATACTAAAAGTGGTAGAGGTGTGCAGCCCACCAACCGAAAAACATACCAGCGCAGTATGACAGTATTTTTGGTAACTGCAGTATGAAATTATTGATACAATTTTGATACTTGCAGTATGAGTATTTAAAGAAAATATTGAAAATGGACCAGCAGTACAGAATTAACACAGCAAAATCTCATTTTTGAGGATCTACACTACAAAAATGATGAAAAGGACATTTTTTTTTTAAACTAAAAAAAGATACCTGAACTACGAAAATGGTGCAAAAAAGGCACCTGCTGGAGCGGCACGAATATATATATATATATATATATATATATATATATATATATATATATATATATATATATATATATATATATATATATATATATATATATATATATATATATATATATATATATATATATATATATATATATATATATATATATATATATATATATATATATATATATATATATATCGCATATATATATATATATATATATATATATATATAAGTACCCCCCCTAGATGAATAAGGAAGGAACTTGGAACTGACTCCACACACTTTGACTATCTCCTATCGAAGAACCGATCACGGCCTGGGGGGTGCACGTTGTACGGCCATAAAAATAAGAACAAATAATTTCCAGAACATTTTCAAATGTTTGTTGTCCTTTTGCGAAAAACAAAACCTAAAAGTATAACTATATATATATTTTTTGAAACTCTCAATTCAAACTTCCCCGCCCCCGCCACACTGTGATTGGTTGTCCAAATCAAGCTGTCAATTAAATGTTTTTTTTCCCGAAGAAATAAGAAATAGTGAAAATTGAAATTGCCCTATACGATTTTTTTTAGTGGGGTGTAAAACCCCCACACCCCTTGAGTTACGCCATGGTCATGTCAGAATTCGGAATCTTTTATATATTAGTTTGTTCTATTTCTTAAATCAGATATTGACATGTAGCAATTTCTATGATATTGAAAGAGTATCTGAGCAGATGAGTTATTTAATAAAACACTTTTGCTTTTAAAATTCGTGTTAATGGCTGATCAAAATTTGACCATATTTTAATTTATTGGAAATTTGGAAAGTATAAATGGGGGAACAGCTCAAAATCTTTATGTTATTCGTTAATTCCTGGCAGCATGAGAATGCAATAGAGGGCATAGAGAATATGCTGCACCACTTTTTTCTTTCTTTAAAGAATTATAAACTATAGACATTTAAAAAACAAGGCTTTACAAAAGAAAATACCAAAATCTCCTTGTGTACATCCCAACCTTGCTCAAAATATTTGCAAATGCGGTACATGCTACAATAAAATGGTAAGTTTTTAACAAATTGTGATAAATAATTTTGCTACTATCAGGATCTAGGTTATGTTACCTCCGACACATCAACCGTTTTAAGTTTTCTGCTTTTTGTTAGAAGAGAATTAATAGAAATTTGTTCCGTATATATCAATCACTTGCTATCAAGTAATTGACAACATTATCACAATATTATATATTACAGGGCGACGGAACGTTCAATATGTCAGGAGGGGGGGGGGGGGGGCTAATGAGGTCAGGTGGCATGTGATAACAATGCATGGGTGGACAGTGGCGTGGTGGCAGGGGCTGGGGGAGCTTTCTGATAGGCGCGCCAAGTGCTCAAGGGGGCGCCGAAATCTCCATTAGGCTCATAGGGCTGGTGCTCATTCCCGCTTTCTATGGCGCAAGCGGATGGCAGTACATGACTCTCCCTAGACGTCCCGGGACGCCAGTCCATCGCAGGTTAATTCCCCAGCAGTGCTGGTACTCATTTTACAGCTGAGTGAAGTGAAGCAAGTAAAGTAAATTGCCTTGCTCAAGGACACAATGCAGTGCTTGCGGCGGGAATCGAACCCGGTACCTTTCGCATACGAGCATAATTCCTTTTCCACTGAGCCACTGCACCTCTATAAATAAAGTCATTTTCAGAAAAAAATGTCAGTCACCGAAGTGACTGCAAGGGGCGCGTCAATGTACATGTTCTGTCAACCCACTTTGATGCAATGATTAACCTTGTCCGGGGGGTGTAGGGGTGAGTCACCCAATTGACAAGTGCATACTGTAATTACCACAGATGAAAAAGATGGCTCTGTTTTCTATTTTTTTTATGCTTGTCAATTTGGTTTTGTTTGTGCAGGTCCCAAACGACCAATGCATACTCTACTTGTGGTCGTACCAGAGCAATGTAGGCTTGTTGTGAGCACTTGCCGAGATTCCTTCTGACGAATCCAAGTGTTTCCGGCACTGGCTGCAATTGAGTTTAAAGCTCATTTTTTCCTTCAATTTTCGGGAAATTTTCTTCATTTTCGGGAAATTTTAGGATTTTTTTTTAATTTTCTGGAAATTTCCTTCATTTTCGGAATTTCCGTTCATTTTCGGGAAAATTTGCTTCCATTTTCTAAAAATTTCCTCCATTTTGGGGATATTTTCTTCAATAGTCAAAAATATTTTTTCAATTTTCGGAAAATTTTCTTCATTTTGCGGAAATGTTCAATTTTGGGGATTTTTTCTTCTTTCAATTTTCGGCATTTTTGGGAATTTTTCTTCAATTTTCGTGAATTATTTTTCATTTTGGGGATAATTTCTTCAATGTTTAGAGTTTTCTTCGATTTTCGGTAAACTTCCTTCATTTGGCGGAATTTTTTTTCAGTTTTGGGGAATTTGTGGTAACAGGGAGGCAGGATTGCATACATCCCCTGGTTAAACTCTTTAGTATGTAAAATACGACAGTAATACGCACTTGATTATGCGTCATTTTGTTAGGGGATTCCCCAGCATGAGGCGTATCTTTAGAATTACTTTCTGTCTAGCTCTGCGCGTGCGTACGTATGTAAACAGTTTGATTTGTTAGTCAGGCGTCAGGTATGGTTAAACAAAAATGAAAAACATTGTACTTCCTTTATATGGGTAACTCCCTGTATTTAGTCAAGTTGACTAATATATTTCCTTTTCATTAAACTGACAGAAATACATTTCATTTGCGCTGGGTACGGTACGGGCACGGGTGAGAAATAGTATTAGTACATCCACAGGCTGCTAGGGCTACTCCTGGGTGAAGTTTAACTGCAGTACAGTGTATGCAATAGCGGCGTCACTGCACGCGATTGTCAGTACAGGTAACTTACACTGTTACTTTAGGCCTACGTCACATTGGCGAATGAGGTTATTGCAGATCAAATAACAACGTTGAATTTCAGGAATGCTAGGTCGGTTTGATTTTATGTTGTGTTAACCTGTGCGTTAATGTCTTTTTATCAATGTTGAAAGGTATGCCTAACTATAATAATTTTTTCACGCTGAGTATTAAGGAAATATCTTCCATTTCTCCCCTCCAGCCTCTAGGTTAGTTAGGCTTAGGCCTAGGCTACATCCCCTCAGTATGTTTGTTTGTACATGATCCTCCCTTACGGGAACTCGGCAAGATTAGGCTCTATGGAGCATAGACGCCAAGCTCTAGCCCACATAGCAGATGCCAGTCAGCGGAAGTGAATGAACACCGGGTTCTCACCCTACTCTTTTCGAGAAGTGTTCAGAGAACCAGGTAGGGTGTGACTGTCCTACCATCGGGACCGACAGCTTAACGTCCCCTCCAAAGGACGGCGAGCACCATTCAACCATTGCCACTTTTCTCAACAGCAGAAGCAGGGGCTGCAAAAGATGTACTTCCGCTTTGATGATAGGTGTATCTGTCTGCGTAGCTGTGGAAAAACTGGTTAGGGGGGCCTAGACCTGTCCGAGGCTTGAACCGGGTAGGCTACCTCCACACGACTGAGATGCCATCTCAGTCGTGTGCTCTACCAACTGAGCTACCTGACCTCCTGGGTTGATATTGGGATACACGGCTGTTATTTGTCCAACAGTACTACGGGGACTAAGTACTACTACTAGGCCCTACGTCCAGGCTACTTTCAACGTAACTTACACCTTGTTCACTAAGTAAGAATTCCGTGATATGTTATACTATAGGCTAGGACTACATTTAAAGGAGATATAGGCCTAAACTTAAAGATAGCTAGTAGCCTACTAGTACAATCATTATTTCATAGAGGATAAAAATCTGAACCAACTGCCAAAAGCAGCAAGTCAAAAGTCTTATTCCTATCTCAAAGTTATTCATTTTCAACCAAATATTTTGGATTTTATTTTCTCAAACGAGGAAGGAATGGTTAGTGACATTACAATTGGAGGCTGTAGGAAAAAGTGACCATGCTTTGATTAATTTTCAGTTTGATGCATACATTACGGGAAAAAAACAGTCGAAAAGGTGGGACTTATGCACTTGTCAATTGTGTGACTCACCCCTACACCCCAGGACAAGGTGAGTCATTGCACCAAAACGGGTGGTCAAAACATGTACTGTACATTGACGCACCCCTCAGTCACTTAGATGACTGACATTTCTTGTGCAAATGACTTCCCCAAAATCACTTGCCTCTGTACAAAGTCAATGGGTCTGAAAGTAAATTGACTCACCCCGAGTCACTCTGGTGACTGACAATTTGGTACAATGACGTACATTTGAGTCACTTTTTCATATGTCAATGACTCACCTTTGACTGACATTGCCTGGGGTAGTAGGGGTGAGTCATACAACTGACAAGTGCATTATGACAAAGGGACTACAGAAGGATTTCAGACATTTTGAATTAAGATCGGGAGAAAGATTTCTATACCGGATTACTGGTACAGTAGGAATAATATTAACTTGCAGTGGAAGTTGTTTAGTGATAAACTAAATAAAGCAATTAAAAAGTGATCCCAAGGAAAAAAGTGAAAATCAGGGGACTATTGGAAAGAAAAAAAACATACTGTTCTCTTAGACAGGAAAACTTTATCTAAAGTCAAGAGAAAACAGAGATTGTGGACAAGATTTCTTAATACATGCAATGCAACACTTCACACAAGGGTATTGTCACGTAAAGAATGCAGCTTAGGAGCATAACCAGAAAAGTCACTAAACAGCATGAGAAATATATAACAGCGCATGTACTGTAAAAACCAATCCCAATTTTTGGGTGGAAATCCGCCAAATCAAAAATGAAGACTAAAGTGAGCATACATAAATGACAGTAAGGAAACTACTAGGCTTTGAGGCACGACTAGACAGACATTGGGAAAACCAGCCTATATACTATAATAACAAAGAATGCATCGAGATTAACCCAACTAGACCAGATAAATTCAGCATAAATACAAGCTTTGAGCTGACAAAAGAGGATCCAGGAGAATCCTTAAGTCAGAAGAGGATCTGTGAGATTTTTTAATTCGACACATGGGGGCTCATATTTTGTTCAATTCTGTATTGAAATATTATGCATGACATCATTTCCCCAATACTAAATGTTCAAAATGAGCCCAAGGACTGAATTCACAAGTGTCACAAGTGTATTGAACATTTCTATTTATTTGATTTGACGTAGGGTCTAACTGTAACTAAAGCCTAGAGGAAGATGGAAGTTTATTTTACACTTCAATGTCTGGCGACAAATGAGGCCACCTAACAATAATTAATGCATGTAGGCCTAAGTGGTATTGGTAAACAGCATGCAATGATCAGACATGTCAGATGATTGTACCACTCAAATTGAAAATAAAAGTGCTACCACTTAGTTGACTTGATCCCAGTGGGTCTGCAACCAGTGAGTTCACAACTGGTTATCAAAGGCCATGGCCGTCTTGATATAATGTCCAGCACTGGATACTTTCGGGACGTTAAACTTTGCCATGCTATGCTATGCTATGCTATATTGCAGGAAATCTAAAGGAGTCAAAATAACTGACATCAATATTTAAGGAAATATTGTAGCGGTTCGGTACTTCCTCAGTTGTATTGTTTCAAGATTGTGTGTAGCTATTGTTATACATTCCCTTAGTGTTCCAGGTTCAGTTCAGTTCTGTGTGTTGTGGAATATTTTGATTGGTTCTTAGTCCTTTGTTGTTTATTCAGTTTGTGGGCTGCATGCACAGGTGCATTCTAATCTCATTTCTGACTGAAGCAGAATAGGGAGAAGATGTCTTGTCTTTGAGCTGACCAGTTTGCCAGCTAAGCACCTTTATAGTCTCTTAGTGCCTTTCTATGTACTTATGGTTATCATATCTTTATTATGCCATGCACTTTTGCCTTGTGATTCTATTACCATTACAAGTTATATAATGTGCTGTATGTACATCAATTCTGCTTGGTATACATTACTTATCGCATTCATTAGGTCCCATGCTTTAGCTACAGCATTACTGCCTACGGTAAAGCCAATGCATATTATGTACCTAATTATTCACTGGGCACATGAGCATCTTCTGCCCTGCCGAGCATCACCTGCCCTGTAGTCTTGTCTGCTCATTTACTTAATCGGTCAATCAACCAAACAGCAACACATTCCTAACTCACTTGGAATGTTCCTAACTCACTTGGATTGTTGCTGTGGTCATGTTGGTATATCCTAGCAACCAGCTACCCCTAGTGCAGGCAGATCCAACTAGGTTACAGTAGCTTAGGTATACCAACACGCCCCCTTGTATTTGCCATTCCATTATCATTTCATAATACCAGATGTCATTGGATCAGTGTTACATTTCTACGCTAAGCATTATGCGAGTATTCACAAGTTACAGAAAGAGTAACACAGGTGGGAAAATTCTACGGGATTTTTCACGGGCATATGTAAAGCGCAGAAATTGGATTGCACTGTTTAAGCGTTGTAATTCCAATGCATATACTGCAACACCATATGCGTAGGTAGGTGCCACAAGGAAAATATATTTAAAATATTGTGCATGCTAATTTAGAGGCAATACATTTTATTTTTGCATGCACATGCGCCGGCATTACATGTATTGTTCAGAGCATTTCACAATTTCAAAGAAAATGAGAGATTTTTTTTCTTCTATTTCTCTCAAATTTTGACTATTTATTGTTGTTATTTCTATCCAACATTTACAACTGCAGCTGGAAACAAACTGAAGTAAATGTGGTAGATTAGGGGATCTGCTCTATTTGGGTATGTGGATGCGTACCAGGGTGAGTCATACAAGTGCATTACCAGCAAGGTGCTAGCGTCACAGCTATGAGACTATGCAGCAACCTACATGTACCCACACTTCAAAAAGAAAGGAAGCAAGCTCGCCTGGGTCATGTTTGACAAGGCCAATTTTTTAACAGTGGAAGTTTTTTTAAGGCTAAATTTTTCACATTTTTGTGAATATCTCAGAAACGAGTGGAAATTTCTGATTGATGTATGTTCCTGAAATGTTCAGAATAATCAAAGGAACATACGATATTTATGGCATATTGCCACCTGTCCATATACAGTATCTTTAAGTGGGATATCTCCAGTGGGCTAACCCATTTTGGCACTTTTTCCTTTTTTCGTGATTTGGGGTAAAATATTTCATGTGAGATTTTTCCAAAATATAATTCATGTACAGACAGTAATTTAAATAAGTGTCCTTCTGTAGGAACTCTGTAGATTTTAAAAATAATGTTCCAACTTTAAACCTCATTTTCTTAAAATTGTATGGGATAGCCCACTTTGCCTCTCAGCAGCACTCATTTGTATTCTGAACACTTAAAGATTATTTTCTGACTGATTTCTTCCAAGGCCATATCATTGTTTTCAGTTTCATTCAGGCTAAGCATTCATTGTTTGAGTTCCTTTCAGTTAAGATTTCTACCATTTTTCATTCATGGCAGAAACCCATTGTTTTTATTTGTTTTAATCAGAGCCCACAGCGTTACGTGCATTGATTGAGAGCAACGTGAATTCTGTATCTTCTCTAAACCTTTTCATTTACATTTTACTTTCGCTTTTTCACCTTAAATTTTGTTTCATTATTATTTTTTTCTCGGATTTTCTTTATGTGGATGGGGTCTGCTTTCGGTAAGATTGCTTTGTTTTTTCCCTCCCATTTTGTCCAGACCTTCACGCCCTTATCAATACTTATACTATACAGTAGTCCTTATATAGTAGGTCCGCGATTTTTTTTTCTTGTTGCCGTGGGTCTCGGCCCTTGTTTTTTTTTCATTATGACAAAACGCTTGTGCTTTGACCCTCCCTCCCCTCCCTGTGACCCACCTGCTACCTCCATTAACCATTCTTCAGCCCCAATCCCCAAAATCTTAATCATACATGCCACCAACAAACAAGAAAGCTTTAAAAAAGTTTCCCCCTTATACACAAAGTGCTCTACGGCCTTGTTGGTACCCTCCCCAAGGTCTCTACCCTCAGATCCGGCAATCTCCTGGTGCACTGCGCCAGGGACACTTAAGCCACCACCCTTCTCTCTACCAAAACCCTAGCAAACACTGGTATAGACATTACAGTCACCCCCAAACACTGATATTGACATTACAGTCACCCCCCCCTCCCTCCGCCCATTCCCTGAACTCCAGCAAAGGCGCAAAGAACCAGAGACCTAGCTTACTTGACCGATGATGACCTCGTAGATGAACGAACTAGCCAACACGTTACTGAAGCCCGTCGTCAGAGAGACGGTGCCGAAACACCCACCAATACCATCTTCCTTTCCCACACCAACTCTCCCCTCCCACATCATTGCCGGCTACCTAAGAATCCTAGTCGCCCCTTACATTCCCAACCCTTTATGTTGTCATAATTGCCAGAGGTATGGCCATGGGAAAACTCCTGCCGCAGCCAAGCTTGCTTTGGTAACTGCGGAGACCCAGACCATGAAAACACCCCACTCTGCACAAATTGCGACAGTAATCACCCAGCCAACCATCCCTCCTTCTCGAAAAACTACCCCATCTGGCTTCAGGAAAAACAAATAACTAAACTTTAAAGCCTTAATCCCAACATAGCTTACCCAGAGGCCAGGAAACAATTCCTCGCTTCCCTCCACACCAAGCCTTCCTACTTGAGCGCAGTCTCCTCTAACACCAATACCGCCTCCCCCCTCTCCTAACACAACTAAAACTGAATCAATTTCCAAACCAACCTCACCTGGCTCTTCTTACCCAGTCCTAAGCCCATCACCATTGCCAACAACCCAACCACACCCAATACCCAAACCACCACCACCACCACTTCTTTCCTCAACCTCCCTTCCTTCTCTAAAGCCCCCGCTGTCCCCTATACCAACACCACTAATGCCATCATACATCAAACTAAAACCTGCCAGGCTAACAATCAACAAAAACAAACAACCAACCAACAAACAACCAATCAACATACAACCAATCAACAAACAACCAATCAACAAACAGCCCACCACCCAAACCCACATGTATGACACTGAAGAGAATATGGATTGTTCGATAACCGAACACACCGATCATACTTCTCGTCCAACTTTCAAAAACAATCAATTCCAAAGAAACAGATCCAAAGAAAACACAAGCCAACCCAGACCCAACAGATCTTCCTCCCTGCCTCCTTATGGCATGCACCACAAACAATTACAATAACACCCACAACATTATACAATGGAACATCAGAAGCCTTAAGGCCAATTCGGAAGAAGTCGGCCTACTGGCCACCACCTTCAACCCAGTCATCATCTGCCTACAAGAAACCTTAAAACCACTGACCATTACTCTCTCAATAAATTCACTTGCTACCATAAACTTCAAGTGGACGCTGACAGGGCCTATGGGGGCGTCTCCATTCTTGTTAGACACGATATCGCACACAGCCCAGTTCATGTGAACACCGACCTTCAGGCCATCTGTATATCTATCTCCCTCCACAAAACCATCACTCTTTGCAATATCTATCTCCCCCCAACGCCAATGTTCAACCAACCAGCTTTAACAACCTCATCTCTCAGCTTTCCACTCCCTCCATCCTTCTTGGTGACTTCAACGCCCACAAACCCCTGTGGGGCTCCAATACCATCACCCCCAGAGGCAAGCTTGTCGAAAACACTCTTCGACAGCACAGCCTGTCCTTTCTCAACACTAACTCCCCAACCTAATGTACCTTCATCCTGCCACAGGCTCCCTCACCTGTATTGACCTGTCTATCTGTTCCCCTAACCTCGATTTTAATGGGAAGGTCACTGCTGTTCTCTGTGTTAGTGACCATTACCCTCTTCTTATTCACTCCAACCTTCAAACCCCCACCAACCACACCCCCAATTGGAACTTCAAGAAGGCCAGCTGGCCCCTTTTTGAAACCCTCTGTGACTAACACCTCTCCCCATGTCTCCTCGAGGATGATGATCCCATGTCAGTTTTCAGTAACATCCATATCAACATGGCCACCTGCTCCATTTCCCAAACCCCAAATCACACCCCCAACACCTGGTTCACTGATGACTGCAAAACCGCCATCAAGAACAGGAAAAGGGCCCTCAGGAACTTTAAAACTAACCCAACCACCCACAACCTCAACCTTCCCTTGTTCGTGGCAGCTGGCAAACCTCATGGGACTCCCAAATTGATAACAAACTCCACGTCATCCAGCCCACCATTCCGATCAAACCCACTACTCACAACCTATCCCGTGTCGACAACGTCCACATTACCCGCCTTAAAATAGGTCACACCCACCTCACTCACTCCCACCTCACTCACTCCCACCTCCTTACTGGCTCCCCACCCCTCTGCAACAATTGCCATTGCGCCCTCACAGTTCATCACATTCTCCTTGCTTGTCCCCTGTACAACCTTCCCAGAGCTTCCCTCGCTGCCAACAACTCAGTAGCCGAGCTCTTCAAAAAAAAAACCTCTGGATAAAATTATCTCCTTCCTTCATCATGCTTCCCTCTACAACCATATTTAGTCCTCCCCCACCCCCTCTCTCTCTACATTTTTTTCTCCACCCATACACCTCTCTCTCGATCCAGCTTTCTGGTTTTTAGTTCTCGTGTTTCTCTCAATCTCCCCCTGTTTTCTTTCCTTCCTACCTCTGGAATGATCTAACCTCTCAGGCACAATTTGACCCTTGCTGTTGTGGTGCCATTAAACTCTCATCAAACAAACGAAACAAACATGTTTTGATTTTCTTTCAGTCCAGAAAATTGATTGTCAGATTTCTTTTCATGGCATAAATTAATTGTTCACCACATTCCATTTGAAAGTTTCAACTATGTCTTGACAGACCTTACCCTAAACATCCCTACCCCTCAATTTCTGCCCTTCCCTTGAACCAATACTTCCCAAATTTAAATCACTTCTGACTTATACAATGATAAAATCCCACATCAAATTTCATCCAAATCCAATCATTAGTTCTTGGTATATTCTAATGACAGATAGATGCACCTTAAAATGTCCCCACCCCTCCATTTGGGCCTTTCCCCTGTTCCAATATGTCTCAAATTTTAATCACTTTGTCCTTAAAACCACACACCAAATTTAATCAAAATCTAATCATCAGTTCTTGAGATATATGTATATTGATGGCAAACAAACAGAAGCGAAAACATAACCTCCGTCCAACTTCGTTGGCAGAGGTAATAATTGTTAAGAACATAACATTTTAGGATTATAGGCTAAAGAAGGGTTTATATTTTCAAATAGCCACATAGAATACAGTATGTGGGTGCATGGATAAGCAATACTATTGGAACTTAAGTCTTTGTTTATGTAAAATCTGGCAAATTCCTGTCTGTATGAGTCCATACATTGCACCTGGTCCAGTACCCCCATTAGGAGATTCCATTCCAAAGCTTTCATCAAAATACAGGCCTCAAAAGACCACTTGTATTTAAAATATTCCTTCTTACCCAGAACATTGATAGGAGTCAGAAAGCTCAGTTGGTTGAGCGCAGGCATGACGTAAGATGCTGGGGGTTACAGGCTCACACTAGCCTAACATGATTTTCCACAGCTACATGTATGCAGACAGATACGCCGAACATCAAAGCTGAAGTATGTCGTCTGCCGCTCCAACTCCTCATCCAGCCATTGCTCTATGCAATTGTCAAAGTATAAAACTAGTGCATTTACTGTACATGTAAAATAGTTATAGCATTGGAGACCTCCGTGTTTTAGCTAGCATCTGTTATTTTGAACAAGTCAATTCTATTTAAAAAAGAAAAAATTTCATTTTTTTTGACATGTGATGAAATTTAATGTTATTTACTTGCAGTTTAATACTAATATGCTGCCACAGTTGTTATATTAGCCGCAAAACATGAAACAGGATTTTATAATTCACTATAATCCATGTAGGTACTGTAACTCCGTTGGTATAGTGCATAACTGAGAGGTTCCTGGTTTAAGTCTCATGAGATACAACTGAAAGATTTTCTCATGCTTATGCAGACAGACACACTAGACATTGAGGGCAGCAGTATGTCATCTGAGGCATCTTCCTCTCATCCGGCCGTTGGGAGAAGTGGACCAGTGGTTGGATGGCGCTCATCGGATGAGGACGTCAAATGGCGGCCCTGGCAGTGGTTGGATGGCGCTTATCGGATGAAGACATTAAATGGCGGTCCCAGCAGTGATTGGATGGCGCTCATCGGATGAGGACGTTAAATGGTGGTCCTGGCAGCAGGAGAATCACCCCTGCCTGGTTCTCTGGACACTATTCGAAAAGAGAAGTGTGAAAACATGAAATTCATTTCACTTCATGTCCCGATCCAGTCAAATTCATGGCGCTTATCCCGAGCTGCTGCCTAGAGAATTTGACAGGAGTACAATACGTATGGCGCTTCTGACAACTATGAACTTAGTTATTATAATTAGCGCTTTTTAAATCTTAGACATTATTGTCATCTTTTTTGCAAAAAAATAATAATAATAACTGGAATTTTCGGACTCTGTAGAACGCATGTATACCTCCACTCCCAGTTCAGTCTCAATCCCCAATATAATCTACCTTGGAAATCCTAGACCTACCAAGTTCTATCCCATAAAAAAAAATCTTCCTCAATCTGTAGGTCTATACTATAGTAAACATCATATAAAATCGGTGAAAATTGACCAATTTACATCATATTCAGTTTTTAGGCCTTGCTGTTATAGACAGTGGAAATCTAATATAGATTTTGTGACATAACAACCACCAAACCTATCCATCTCCTGTTGTTGAGTTGCTAATTTATTGTTTTTCAAATCTCCACCAACGTTATTTGAATTGAAGCAGTTGAATTTGACAAAGAAGTTTTAAATTTGAATCTCTATTGTATGCCCTAGCTCAATCAAAGTATACAGTAGCAGGGTAAACCGGTCAGTTTGAAGATTTCAGGGACTGACATTTAGGACAGAAATATAAAGAATTGCATTAAAAAGCTCTCAACTACAAACAATTAATATTTTCTCAACAAAAATATGGCACATTATTGATGAGAATTGCATCAATAACCTTCATCTTTCTCTTTTATTGACAAATCACCACCACAGGCTGGACACTCAAAAACTTTGCTTAAAAAGGGTTGAGCAGCTGGGATCTCCCAGGGATCCACTGGGTCCATTCTCTGGCTGGTCACACACATAATGTAAGAGAATGGCCCCAGTGTACTCCTGGGGTCTCAGGGGCCATTCTCTGGCTGGTCACACACGTAAAGTACATGTAACAGAATGGCCCCAGTGTACCCTGGGGTCTCACAGGTGCCATTATCTGCCTGGTCACACACATAATGTAACAATGAATGGCCCATTGTACCTCAGTGGTCTCACGGGCCATACTCTAGCTGGTCACCCAGGTATTGTAACAATTTGATACTAACAATTTTGCCCCAGTAGACACCTGGGATCTCCCAGGGATCCACTGGGGCCATTCTCTGGCTGGTCACACAAATGTAACAGAGAGTGGCCCTACAGTATCTCCTAAATGGAATATATCAACATGGTTTTTTCACCTATCTGTTTATTTAATAGTCCTCTACCATATGGGCCATTCTCTGGATGGTTACCCACTGAACATAACAGAGAATGGCCCAACCCCTGGAGTCTCCCAGGGATCCACTGGGGGCATTCTCTGGCTGGTCACCCACTGGATGTAACAGAGAATGGCCTAATCCATTGGGTCTCCCAGGGATGCACTGGGGCCATTCTCAGCCAATGACCCCAGTGGATCCCTGGGAGACCCCTGGGGCCATTTTCTGGCAGGTCACACATGTAACGTAAGAGCGAATGGCCCATGTTAATTTGTCTCAGACTGTCACAGTACTGATAAACTTCAACAAACAACCAGAAACGTCCTTCAAAAACATAAAACATACTTTTACTGTATCTACTGTATTAGTGTACAGGATATACATTTACTGTATCTACTGTATTACTGTACAGTATATACATTTACTGTATCTTGGACTTGAATAGATGATGTTGTTTTCATGTCTCAAGATTTCTCTCACTTTTTTGCAGTTTGCAGCCTTCAACTACTGCTCTTCTGTTCAGCTCCATCACTGATGACCAGCATCAACTCATGTGGAGGCCTTTTTGAAGGAGTCAACTATACATTAAGTAAAATTCAGAACTGAAAAGCTTGCCGAAAATTGTTCCACAGCTGTGCCATTGTCTGGAAAAATGGAAAGACAAGAGTTAAGCATCATGGTTGGCCTTCATGTGTCGGTGACAGCACATTTATATCTCCTTGTCTCCATCATTAATTTTATCTCCGTCAATGCTGAAGAGTGCAGGGCTGTTGCAGGACCTTTCCCATCACCTGTGCTTTACACTTGCACAGGTTCTGCAGTGTTTCCCGTTCCTACAAACGATTTCCAAGTTTTTCATACTTTGTAAGTTAGCAGCCTTTCAAGCATGTTTCCAATTTCGTATGGTAGATCTGTACAGCAGAAGAAGTATTGTGCTATAACAAGTTATCTCATGAAAGAGAACCCAAAAGAAACAAAATAGTGAAGAAAGCATTCATAAATCTTATTACATTAAGGAGATATGCAAGTTTGAAATTTATAGTTTTACTACTTTTTTGACATATCCCATGATTTTTATGTCACAAAATCGCAGGACAAAAAATGATAGAATACATAAGACTTTGAGGAATCTGAGGCTTTGAAATCACAACTAGTGTGAATTCAGTCGTTACTACACAAATGATAAGAACTTTGCTATCTCCTTAACAGAATAAGAGTTTTGAATGCTTGCACTATTTAGTTTCTTTTGAAAGTTTTCACATCACAACCTTCATTGGAGTATTTGCATCAAGAAGTCCACAGCGGTTTACCAGTCGTGGAGCACTGGTTGGGGACCCACTAAACCTGGGATGCTTGATTGAAGAGTGAAAGCTTCACAGCACTGCTTGGGGACCCACTGGGAACCAAACCTGGGACACTAGATATGAAAGCTGAAGCTTCACAGCACTGGTTAGGGACCCACTGGGAACCAAACCTTCGATGCTAGATTGGATGGCGGAAGCTTCACAGCACTGGTTGGGGACCCACTGGGAACCAAACCTTGATGCTAGATTGAAGAGTGAAGCTTCACAGCACTGGTTGGGGACCCACTGGGAACCAAACCTTGGATGCTAGATTGGAGAGCGGAAGCTTCACAGCATGCACTGCCATGATCTGTGTGATTCAACAGTTGTTTCTCTTCAGTAACCTTCAGTTGTATTCAATCATCTCTTTGTAAAGGAAGTAAAATATCTGAAACTTCAGAAATTAGTTCTTCAATTCTGTCCTCTTTTCAGGAGTGTGGTAGATGGAACTTACTCAAGTATTCCAGATGGGACGTTATCAAACTTGCCAGAACTTGTGAAAGTGTGAGTATCATTGATACATATATCATTCCTCCCATTATTCCTTGGTGTGGTATATATTATTGTATAACTGTCACTAAATTAACATCAAGAACTAGGCATCCACTTTTAGAGGGTGGGGGGGGGGCATCACCATCTTGACTCTGCTAGGGCTGCTACAGTAGATGGAAGAATATTAGATAGTAGATTTTGGGGGATGATGAGTGGGATATGAAGAATTTGTTGATGCATTAGACGGAAGATCAAGTGAAAGCAGATGCTATCGTACATACTGTACAAAAGTGAGTATGAGATGGAAGGGTAACTGTTGCGCAAGGTACTGTATGTGTACAAGGCACGTTATCAGCGGCGAAGGAATTTGTATTGTTCAGAGATACGCCTTGTTTCCACCATGCTACAAGTTTTTTGGCTGTTAATATTTTAAGAAAAGAATCAATAAGTGAATAAATTTGAGAGGACTAATAAGTCATACAGGCTGCACATGAGGCTCAACATTATGATGAATGATTAGCAGTGAGTCATGGCTGCACATGAGGCTCAACATTATGATGAATGATTAGCAGTGAGTCATGGCTGCACATGAGGCTTAACATTATGATGAATGATTAGCAGTGAGTCATGGCTGCACATGAGGCTCAACATTATGATGAATGATTAGCAGTGAGTCATGGCTGCACATGAGGCTTAACATTATGATGAATGATTAGCAGTGAGTCATGGCTGCACATGAGGCTCAACATTATGAGAATGATTAGCAGTGAGTCATGGCTGCACATAAGGCTCAACATTATGATGAATGATTAGCAGTGAGTCAACATGAGAATGATTAGCTGAGTCATGGCTGCATGAGGCTCAACATGAGAATGATTAGCAGTGAGTCATGGCTGCACATGAGGCTCAACATTATGATGAATGATTAGCAGTGAGTCATGGCTGCACATGAGGCTCAACATTATGATGAATGATTAGCAGTGAGTCATGGCTGCACATGAGGCTCAACATGAGAATGATTAGCAGTGAGTCATGGCTGCACATGAGGCTCAACATTATGATGAATGATTAGCTCAACATTATGATGAATGATCAGTGAGTCATGGCTGCACATGAGGCTCAACATGAGAATGATTAGCAGTGAGTCATGGCTGCACATGAGGCTCAACATTATGATGAATGATTAGCAGTGAGTCATGGCTGCACATGAGGCTCAATGTTATGATGAATGATTAGCAGTGAGTCATGGCTGCGCATGAGGCTCAACATTGTGAGAATGATTAGCAGTGAGTCATGGCTGCACATGAGGCTTAACATTATGGTGAATGATTAGCAGTGAGTCATGGCTGCACATGAGGCTTAACATTATGGTGAATGATTAGCAGTGAGTCATGGCTGCACATGAGGCTTAACATTATGATGAATGATTAGCAGTGAGTCATGGCTGCACATGAGGCTCATTAAATTGATGAATGATTAGCAGTGAGTCATGGCTGCATATGAGGCTTAACATCATGATGAATGATTAGCAGTGAGTCATGATAACATTGTACTTCTGTAAACCAATATTCCAAGCATTAATCCATCACACTTCCTCCATTCATGTGTAATCATACAGTAATGCCTCAGTCATGTCCTGTCTGTTGGTGCACATATGTTGCCAAGCTATTGGATACTTGTAAATGTAGTGTAATAATGCTTGGGTTTAGTAACTATTCTACGTGACACATCTTTTCAATGAAACTATAAGAAGTCCAGTGATAAGAAATAACCAAAGAGATACAAGCGAGAGATGCTAGAATAATGAATTTAGAGCTACGGCTTGTTTCTACCATGCTGCAAGTTTTTTGGCTGTTATATTTTAGGAAAGAATCAATAATTAAGTAAATTTTAGAGAATTAATAAGTCATACAGTCTTTATATTTAATATCAACTCTGTGTAAATGATTCTGAGCATCATAAAGACTTGCAATAAGATATTGTTCATAGAAAAGGAATTGATGATTGAAACTATAATTTGAACACTGTAGAGTGCATACCCAGCCCCCTGTTCATACCCATTCAGAATATAATGTGCCTCAGAAATCCTTACCTAGAAACGCCTTACCTCTATCCTCAATAACTTTTCAGTAGTTTGACAAAAAGTGTTTTTTACTTTAAGTGGGTCATTAATTGGCTGTACTTTATGTACAAATGTATGATGCTGTACAGCATGGTTACCATAGCATAGTTACCATAGCATGGTTACCATAGCATGGTTACCATAGCATGGCTACCATAGCATGGTTACCATAGCATGGTTACCATAGCATGGTTACCATAACATGGTTACCATAGCATGGCTACCATAGCATGGCTACCATAGCATGGCTACTATATCATGGTAACCACAGCATGGTTACCATAGCAGGTGGATAGAATCACAGTTGAAAGTTAATGGTAGAGTGAGGGACCTGATCATTGCTACCAGTGTGTAAGAATCCTTTAAAGTCTTAATTGTAGAAGTTGTTTGAAACTCGAGTGCACAGCTGAAAATGATGGTGTATTCAGTGGTCAAAGTTAAACAATTTTATCCCTTTTCTACGGAACATTATTTTCTCCAAAAACATTGTTTCTGAATTAGATTTCAGTTTTCGAGCTTTTCAGTTTGCAGGAAAAATTTCTTTCCTCAAATTCGAGAATCTGAACTCTGAAACTCTGTGTTCAGACTTTATTTTTGCTACACTGCTTTCACGGTATAAGTGAATGAAGTGCTAAATTTGTTCTATTTCCTTTCTTGCTACACTGCTTCCATGGCATAAGTGAATAAAGTGTTAATCTTGTTCTATTTCCTTTCAGAGATTTCTCCAATAACGCACTGACCACCCTTTCAATGAACGTCTTTAACAACGTTCCTAAATTAGACATCATGTAAGTACGTTCTTATGCCCTTCTGGTTTCCACCCCAAAGCTATGGTGCGATCATCATCTATTTCTCTTCTTGAAACATGTCCAATCCAGTTCCATCTTCTTCTTATTTTATCACTTACTCTTTTATCTCTGCTATCTCTACCACTCGTTCGTTCGTCACCATTTGTTGCAATCTGATTCTCAAAACCTACCTTAAACATTTGAACTGGAAAGTGTCCAGCTTCTTTTTCTCTCCCTTTGTCCACTTCCGTGTTTCATATCCGTATAGTAGCACGGGTAGTACCAACGTCCTGTACAACTTGTTTTTCACCTTTCTTCCATTGCTTAAAGAACTCCATACCTTACTGAATCTAAGGAACGCTCCTCTGGCAATTGGCCATTCTGTTGTGAATGTCCGTAGCTTCTCCTCCATCGGCAGTTAACGTTGCTTTATGTTTTAACATAGGTTAAGTTAAACCCATTCTCAAGCTATTGGTTTTATCCCGGGTTGCCTCAACGTAAGCAGAGGAGAGCACATGACTCCACCAGTCCATCGCACATCAACTCGCCAGCAGTGCTGGTACTCATTTTACAGCTGAGTCAATTAGAGCTAGCATAGTGAGGTGTCTTGCTCAAGGATACAATGCAGCACTCGCTGAATCGAACCCTGTACCTTTCGCATACGAGCATTACTCCTTTACCACTAAGTCATTGCACTTCTTGTATTTTAAGATGAAGAATTGGATTATGTATGTCTCTCACAGCTCTGTAATAATAGTTGTGTAATCAGGGATTACAGTGAGGTGCAGTGGCTCAGTGGTTAAAGAGTCATGCTCGTATATGAAAGGTACTGGGTTCAATTCCAGTTGTGAGCACTGCATTGTGTCTCCTTGAGTAAGACACTTTACTACACTCAGCTGTAAAATAAGTACCATTACTGCTGGGAGTTAATCTGCGATGGATCTGGGATAGACAGGCTAGGGGAGTCATGTACTCTTATATGCTTGTGCCATGGAAACCGGGGTTAAACAGCCTAATGGTTCGCATGGATTTAGCTTTAGCTATTGTCAGGGAATATAAGTTCAGGGATTGTGCATGTTCATTTTATGAAAGAGGGCAACAAAATGGAAAAAACTAAAAGTTTTCAAAAATCTTTTAGAAAAGGTTTCTGTCTTAAGATTAAGTTGGTCCAAGATTTAAGGTTAAAAAGAAGGTTTTTGGGGGTATATTTCCTGGGAATTAAATTTCTGGAAAATGTTTGTAAAATCTTTAGCTGAAATCTTTTGAGATAAAGTGCATAACTTTTTTCAAAACATTGAAGAAAAGCCTTTGTTAAGGCTTGAGCCCCATAATAATGGTATATTCAGTTGAGTACTGTTATTGCAAATTTGTTTTCTGAGGATAATGCAGTGAACACTGTAGGATAATATTTTGGGCAGAGGATACAGCATTGCAGTTTGAAAAAAAGGCATTGTAAGTAAAATCTTCAAGCAGGTGGTTGTGGGACAAACCTTAGATTGATCCATAAATGAGCAAGGGGCATTATAAGGCATCAAGGGCATTTTGAGGGCTCAAGGGAGTAATCTATACAATGAGTAGTATCTCTGCATCTTTTTTATATTGGGGAATTGTAATCAGCATGAAAAGAAAAGCAAAATAGTTCTCAAAGGTATGTTTTTGTGAACAAAATGTAGAGTGCTTAGTGAAAAATGGGCAACGTGGGGAGCAATGGCGGGCTAGGTAGAGCACCCCTCTGAAACTAGGGGCCTGTGGGAGAAGTAAATGTGAAGGATTGGTACAGGAAACAAATGTATTAGTTGTTTAATTATTGTTATGTTCACCTGACCTTTTTCTCATAACTTTTCTCTTTATCAATTTATCAAAAGCTTTATTGTATTAACCATTTAAAAACAATATTTTTTGTTTGTTTTCATTATTTTTTTGCACATAGAATTCTTTCTGGCAATCCTATTGTCTGTGATAGTATCATTGATTGGTTGAAACCATGGAAGGCTGTGGCTGAAGCTGAGAGGCGCATTGTGGGTAATTGCGCAAATATTCCAGGAAGTACAATTCAAGAATATCTCGGTAAGAATAAGATTGTTCAGGGTTTGATAAATTGCCAAAAAAATTACTTCTTGCTGGTAGACATCTATTGACTTGCCTGCCAGCTGTCTGACAAAGATTTTATTTTCTCCTGTCTAAAATAGAACCAGCCCAAACATGGCTATCTGCAGTGATTATTGTATCAGTTTCTCAGGTACAGGGAGTGCAGTAGTTTGTGAGGGCGTTGGTCTCATACTCAAAAGGTACTGAGATCGAATGTGTAAGCTGTGTCCTTGAACAAGACGCTTTATCCCACTTGCTCCATATCATTCAGGTGTGAGATGGGTTTTGACTGGGGAGTTAACCTGCGATATACTGGTGTCCCATCCAGGGCAGTCAAGTACTCTCATCCACTTAGCACCATGGAAACCTGGTATTTATTTATTTATTTATTTATCACTCCATTGAGTTACATACAAAGGAAAATTGGTAATTACAAAATAACATTAGAAACAAAAACAATAAACATATAATGCAATAAACAGAATAGTATGGAGTGAATGGTGAACTGGAGGAAGTGTAAAACTTTTGCTGGCCAGCTCGCCATCAACAAAGGAGAATACAATACAAAAAATAATTAGATAGGCCTGCCCTAACCCAGTCACCTACCCAACCAGTGACCTGTTATCACTGAGACCCTGTCGCCTACACTCACCCAAACTACACACCCACCCCATCCCTCCCCTCCCCCTCCCACCCTGCCCTTCTCCTCCCATCCCATCCTGCCCTTCTCCCCCCATCCCACCTATCCCGTCCCTCCCTCCACTCCCCCCACCCACCCCTCTCACCGACATACACAGAAAACAAAGAAGACAGAGAGAAAGAAAAGTTGGAATAATGATGGATAGTTATACAGGGCCAATAGATAATTCTTGAGCTTAGACTTAAATTTATTTAGGGATTTCGATGATTTTAAATCATTACTGAGGGAATTCCAGAGGGTCACACCAGCACAACGTACTTGAGACTTGGCTTTATGTGTATGAACAAAGGGTTGCATTAAGTGATGAGAATTACAAGTATCGTAAGAATGAAAGCAGTTGTTATTGTTAAAGAATGACAGAAAGGACTCTGGCATCAATTTGTTGGTGACTTTATACATGAAAATGCCTAGATTGTAATTGTAAAGATCGTAAACAGTTAACAGCTTAAGGTGTCTGAACAAAGGTCTGGATGGGGATCTAGCTAGGTAAGGCATTACAGATAGTCCTAACAGATCGTTTTTGGAGGATGTATAAACGTTGCAAAGTGGAATTATGCGTTTTTCCCCATAGGAGAATACCAAAGAAAGTGAGGGAGAATAAGTGAATTGTAAGCAAAAGAAGTATGTGAGATGGAATGAAATGCCTTAGTCTATTCAAAATACCCGTGTTACGGGCTACTATTTTACAAATCGATGAAACGTGTACTTTCCAATTCAAGTTACTATCAATTAAGAGACCTAGGAATTTAGTATACGGAGCTGCCTGGATAATGTTTTTATCGATCCTTGCTTCTAGAGGTTGTTACTGAATACAATAAGCTTAGTTTTAGACACATTAAGAGATAAACGATTAGCTTTCAACCAATCAGACACTCGGTAAAACTTGGAAGAAAGTTGCCGCAGAGCATTATCAATATTTACATCATGAAGGTAAATTGTGGTGTCATCGGCAAAAACAATGAAATTTGATATAGAAGAGCATTTATGAATGTCGTTTATATAAAGTAAAAATAATAATGGGCCTAATATGGAGCCTTGTGGCACACCTATATTGATAGTATTAACATTGGATTTTGCATTATTGTATATAACGAACTGTTTGCGATCTGATAAATAACTTTTAAACCAATTATGTGAAATTCCACGCACACCGTTATATTCAAGTTTATCAAGTAGTATTTTATGGTCAATGGTGTCAAAAGCTTTGGAAAGGTCGATAAAAAGGCCAACAGTATTAAATTTCTTATCAAGGAAACTTGCAATATCATCAGTAACTAATAAGGATGCCATATACGTTGAATATTGTTTTCTAAAACCAAACTGACCGCTAAATAATAAGTGATAAATTCTGTTAATCTCTTATGAACTAATTTTTTGAATAATTTGGATAATGTTGGAAGCAATGAAATAGGTCAACAGTTTGAAAAAGATCCTGCATCGCCTGTCTTGAAGATTGGTACTATCTTGGCTATTTTTTATTCAGATAGAACAATTCCGTTACTAAAAGATAGATTTATTACATGAGCCAATGGATTTGCAAAACAATAAATAGTTTCTTTAAGAATCATGTTAGAAGTGCTATCCCAACCTGAAGAACTCTTGTTTTTAAAACTTAGAATTTCATCAATAACTTCGAAAGCAGAAGTAGGACTCAAGAAAAATTATTTTGTAGACTGTTATTAAGGTAATTGCTAAACTGGTTTGTACCTTTAGGAATTTCTTTGGCAAGATTTTCAGCTACTGTTGAGAAATAAATATTAAACGTCAATTGTATCATCATCATTAACTGCATTACCATCTTTTATTACCACCATTTTTGTTTAGAAATTTACTAATATTTTTCCATACATTCTTGTGACCTAAGTCAGAGCTAAAAAGTGTGGAATAATGTGACTGTTTAGCTAACTTTATAATATTCTGAAGTTTATTTTTATAAACTTTATATTTTCTTTCGTTTTGTAAAGAAGGATTGTTTTTATACGTATGGTAGAGCTGTGAACGTTTACATGACTTGTTCTTCTCCTTAAAGATTTGTTCCAGCAAATCATAACCACAAACTTACTGTAGCAAATAATGGGACCACTTATCTTAATTGAAATAAGCACTCAACCACACAATAAGAACTTCATCCATTGCTAATATGACACTCAACACCAACTTCCACAACAACCTTGGACCAAATGGAGAACTAGTACAATGGAGCCATTGATAAGGGAAATTTAATCCTAATTGCTTGTGGTTTTCAGAATAAAAAAAATAAAGAGGAAAAGTCTGACCCGACCTGCTTATATATCAGATCGGGTCTGACTGTTTAAAATTTTAAGGAGCACAACAACTAATGTAGGGATTTTAGTAAACGTGTACACGCCCAAAAAAGCGAGCGTGTATCGTGTACACGCGTTTAGTACCGTAATTTTCGGAAATACACCAAAACTGCTCTAAAACACTACGAGGCGAAGTAAAAAAAATCGCGCAACCAGTATGGCAAAAGTACTGACTCCATTGCCCAAATAGACGCTGAGTTATGCTTTCCAAATCGTAAAAAGTTTACTTCTACAGTATAAATCATCATTTTTATGGAAAATATGCATGGAAATTCAGTTTAGAAAGAACAGATAACCTTCTTTCAATGTCATTTAAACTCAACATCGCGTAACTTTTTTGTCCTATTCGCTGCGGCTTTCAAACTTCTTTTGTAAAAATCTTGTATACTAGGCCGATGATATACCTCGCCGGAAAACATTTCAAAACTACGCCACCACCACCAGGAAGTTCGAAATATCAGTCAGCTCAAAAAAAATGGCCGCCATCTTTGCGACACATGCAGAATTTCAGCTCTGTTAAAACCTTTTTCTGTTTGTTTATTTTGCAATATTTTTTCTTTCTTGCAAAATTTATTTGACTCATGAGGTAAATATTTACAAGTAAATGTACTGATTGTCACGATTCAAGTATTTTTCAAGTGTGTTTTGGTCGATTTAACAGCTTGTAAAATGGGCCTTGATTGCGTGGGATTTAAAGCCTTATGGCCTAACGTTAGGCCTATTGTTAGTTTCACTGTTTACTGCTGCACATTCGCGGTGCATTTTACAAGTTAGTCTACTCAGATTTCGGCGTCAAAGTGCATAATACCCATTTATTGGTGATTACTGCGCATTTGTGATTCGCACATTTAAAAAGGATTATGCTAATCTGGTTTACAGTTTGTAAAAAGTCATTGATTGGAATTTTGTCAGCCGAATGTGTGTGATTTGAATCATGAATGATCATATAGATTTTCAACGGCAAGACTGACTGAAAAACTTGCAATGAAGTATTTAGTAAACGTTTACAAGATTTGCGAGCGTGTAGTGTGTACACGCTAAACGGTCACAGCCCTAACGTATGATAAAGTTTATTTTTACGTCGATCGATTTCAATATACCTGAAGTTAACCAAGGGGACTTTAATTTGTTAACACCTCGTTTATTTCTACATAACGGGCAATTTTTATTAAAAAGGTTAAAATTGTTTATAAATTTACTTTAAGCAGACTGTGCGTCTGTATCTAGAAGTACAGTTGACCAATCTGTGTGGGATAAATCAATATGTTGGTTTTCTAAATTAGGTGGTTGGAGGTCATTTATAAGTGAATGATTAACATTGAATACTTCTACATTAAACTTACAGGATATAAATATCGGATACTGATCTGAAACGTCAGCAATAACAACCACTAAATAAAGATTTATCACAAACATTTGTAAAAATATTATCAATAATCGATGCAGATGAAGCTGTAACATGGGTAGGTTTATTGATAGTACAATAAAAAGAGTGAGATATTAGGATATCAAACAGATGATCAACTTTAGCTTCAATATTTCCCAGATTGATATTAAAATCACTTGCTAAAAAACAATACTTATTTTTTCTATTTATGCTATCTAAGATTAAATCAAGATTTGCAATGAGAGAGACACAATTTGTATCCGGCGGCCTATATATCACAGCAATTATGATATTCTTTGAGCAGTGATTAAGTTCAATAAAAAGTGATTCACTCTCTTCCACATTCAAATCCTTTCTGATGGAAAATGAGATATCATCTCGAATATACAATCCAATACTGCCACCTTTCCTATTGTCTCTAGGTGAATTGATAAAAGATTATCCTGGAATGGTGTAAAGGTTGAATCCTGGATTTAAAGTTAACCATGTTTCAGTCACAGCAATTATGTCAAAAGGAAAGTTGTTGACAGAAATAATGAAGTTACATAAAGAGTCCAAAGTTTTTTACTAAACTTCTGGAATGAACATGAATATTGAAAAATCATTTCTGTTCTCATCAGTGTGGAGTACGAAGTTCTCTTCAGTTAGGTTTTTACAGTCAACAACAGCCTGGGGTCCCTCGTAATTCAAATTATTGCATTCGAAAAAGGAAAAAAAATGGCACATCAAATTCAAAGTAAATTGAAGCTCAACGATATGAAAATATAAAGCAGTGATATATCGACGAGGTTGGCAAATCTTAATTTGAAGGCATATTCTACAAAGAGATAAAGAAAAGGTTAGTTGGTAAGGAGATACAGATTTCATCCTTGGTTAGATGAAAGTAAACTTGATACACATCAGCATGCTGCTGCATGGGATCATGTTTAGGAAGTAAGTGGTGGCAGGTCATTCACTGATCGAATGTGCTTCATCTTTTCCTGGCCATCTGAATTATGAATTAATGCAAAGACTTTGCCGTCACTGGTCCACGATTGTTGGACATATTGATTGTTATAGCTTATGTTGGAAAGTTGTAAGTTTTTCTTTGTTAGATCTTCTTTAACAACAATGTTTGAACCTTTAAGTTTTCTTTTTGCTACCATTACACTTCTTTTGGTATAGTAACCAGAAAATTGAGCTATGATTGCTCGTGGCTTCCCGTTATCAATCGTTTTCCCCACTGTGGGAACGATCTATGTCTCTGTGTTCGATTAAGATTTGAAGTTTAGTTTCTTAGAGATTTTTACCAGATCATTTGTGTTTTCTGCAGGTGACTCGGGAATTCCAAAAATCCTGATGCTGTTCCTTCTCGTATACTGTTTGAGATCGTTTACGTATTTTGATTCTTTCTCCGGGTTTTCTTCAAGAAACTTAACTTTAGATGGAACAGACTTCAATTCAGTTTCCTTTGCGTCCATTTTGACCTCATGGTCAAAAACCCTTGATTCAAGTTTCTCGACTTCTTCTTTTAATTGTTCTAGCTTCCCTGCTATGGCTTTTCCAACATTTTTTTCTATGAATTCTTTAAATAGTTCGCATTGTAGTAGGTCACTGGTAACATGGGAGGCGATTTCAAGTGTTTGTTTATTGAGTCTGGTCGCCGGTGTGGAAACTGATTTATCTTTGGACATCTTTGATGTTTGTGTGTTAGGCTAGTGAGCCTAATATTACTTCAAACAAAATAGCATGGAAGTTTAAGGCAAAAATAGCAGAAAGTCAAATTTCCACAAAAAAATAGAACGGAAAATAGTTCAGAAGATCTTACATATGTAATACTTTATGGCTCACCATTTCCCAGTCTGCAGCAGATGTGATTGCACACAAATTTATTCCATTTTTCCAGAGAGAGCAAACTTTAGGTGCTGTCTTTTGGTGACGTATGAACAATGAACAAACGGTATAAGCACTGGCTCTATAAACCCTCGAGACGTGATGGAATTTAACTTCTGAAGGTATGCATAGAAATAATGGATTGACACAAAGTTGCATTGTATCAATAAAAATCACAGCAAGTAAATTAATTTTTTTAACGAGGCTGAGATGGATTTGTTTTGTGTAACGGGGTTGAGTTGGATTTGTTTTGTGTAATGAGGTTGAGTTGGATTTGTTTTGTTTAACGGGGCTGAGAAAGATTTGTTTTGTTTAATGGGGTTGACTTGGATTTGTTTTGTTTAACGGGGCTGAGATGGATTTGTTTTGTGTAACGGGGTTGAGATGGATTTGTTTTGTGTAACAAGGTTGAATTGGATTTGTTTTGTTTAACAGGGCTGAGATGGATTTGTTTTGTGTAACGGGGTTGAGTTGGATTTGTTTTGTGTAGCGGGGTTGAGTTGGTTTTGTTTAACGGGGCTGAGATGGATTTGTTTTGTGTAACGGGGTTGAGTTGGATTGTTTTGTGTAACGGGATTGAGTTGGATTTGCTTTGTTTAACGGGGTTGAGTTGGATTTGTTTTGTGTAACGGGGTTGAGTTGGATTTGCTTTGTTTAACGGGGTTGAGTTGGATTTGTTTTGTGTAACGGGGTTGAGTTGGATTTGTTTTGTTTAACGGGGTTGAGTTGTATTTGTTTTTTTTAAGAGGGCTGGGATGGATTTGTTTTGTGTAACGGGGCTGAGATGGATTTGTTATGTTTAACAGGGCTGAGATTGAATCTATACTGTTTCCTCGGACATACATGTATCTTCAAATTGATTTGAAGTGGACTGACTATTCCTTACCTCTTGTTAACACCTGGACCATTACATTTTGGAACATTCATATCATCTGTGATCTTCGTTTAATACCTGTGTACATGTAGCTGATTTGTTTTACTTACTCCTGAAAGTTATCGTGCATGAATATGATTTGTTAATGTGATTAAACTCTGAACTGACTTAAGTGCGGACCACCCCTCAACAATTGCTCATCGGTGGCCTTAAAGTTAATGCACCTTTTAGTCACAAAAATGCTTACATAGATGCTGAATTGTTTTTTTCAAGTACTGTTAATCTACTCAAACTTGCCCGCTTATGAATTTCATCTACTTGTATCGATGTGCTTTTGGCTTGACTCTTTTTGGAAAAATGTTTTTAAAGGATGCTGTAATGATTGTTTGATTCTGTTCACCTTGACTGGTTCCCGCTAAAGATGTATTTTCAAGCCGAAGATGCAGATCTACTGAGACATTGTCCTGTTTGGTGCTTCCATTATTTGGGAGGTTATGGAGAATTGTCATTTTACATTCATATCAAGGAGCGTTATATGCAATAATTTTGGTATGTTTATTTATTTGTGTTCAGTGATCTTATCATTATGGATTGTGTAAGAGACAGTAATTTGTTTCCAAGCCGGACTTTACTGGACAATACATTTTCTTTTGCTATCCTTTAAGATTTGTATGTTATTTTCTGTGGAACTACAGGTAATTTACTTTGATCTTAAAGATGTTGTGGTTGGATTTATTTTGTTCAATGTTTACATTTGCTGTTCAGACAGAATTATGTGCATTTTATATCATTGAAAGTTTGAATCTGTTACGTTGATATAATTGCTAAGCTTGTTGACAGTCCATTTTAAGAAATGTGTCAAATAAATTTGCTTTGATTGATTATGTTTGAATGATTTTGAGAATGTATATATGGCATGAGCTGTATCAAGATTGGTGGTGCAGTCAGGGTCCATGGTTTTGATTTCCAAATATTTTGGTCTGAGCATTTATTTTGATTCATCTTGCAACTTTGTTGTGTTAACTTAACTTTTTCAAAGCAGTTCTTTGGTCAAAAAGCATTTCATATTAATATGATAGAAGAGTACTACAGTACTACATTTTTGTTGCTGTTTGCATTGACGATATGAAAAATTAAATGTGTTTTTTCAGATTTGGATTACCGGTTCTTGTTGACAGTGCAAGTCAACATTAAGCAGGGAGGGATGTAAGAGGTTGGAAAATGTTGTTTTTCTTGTTTGGACCGTATCATACCAAAAATGTGTGATTTTAGCATATTTAGCTTTTTTTACTTGCATGTTGCTCCTTCATGTGGGCTTTGAAATAAGTATTTCTTTTTGCCTATGGTTTGCCATTTGTGTTTTCTCAAGTTTGCAAGCATTGTGCTGCAAGTGTATTTTTTGTAAGCTCTATGCCATTTCTAAACTAAAATGTTATTTTCTATCTTCTTATGTTGATTGCTAACTTTTATTTGTTAAGACTTCAAAATTCTGACTCAAATGATATTACCTGGTCCCTTTAACTTACTCACTATTACTCTAATGAAAACATTTATTTTGATACATTCCTCAGTTTAGACTTCCCTTGGTGTATTCAGTTACATCTAAGGTGGTCATTTTCTCTCATCCTCCTTTTTTTTATTTTGTGGCCCTGGTTATTTCTCCTTCCTATTTTCATCTGCCAATCAAAGTCTGGACAGTTTTTTCATCTGTCAATCAAAGTCTGTACAGAAGAAGGGTTTCCTTTGTTTTAGATTATTATGGAATAGCCAAATATGATATTATGGGATAGGCCACATGTTCTGGTCAGAAGTAATTTGAGATTTTCAGGAGACACTTTCAGGAGGACATTTATCCGTTTTTATATTTCATGAACTGTGTAAGAATTCACCAGCATTTGCAGTCCTCATACTGTGGATGCTGGCACATCCCAAAGGAGATCACGTCTGCCAAGAAATGCGCCCCTTACACTGAGATGGATCTGTTCTGTTTAACGGGGCTGAGATGGATTTGTTTTGTTTAACGGGGCTGAGATGGATTTGTTTTGTGTAGTGGGGTTCAGATGGATTTGTTATGTTTAACAGGGTTGAGATGGATTTGTTTTGTTTAATGGGGCTGAGATGGATTTGTTTTGTTTAACGGGGCAGAGATGGATTTGATTTGTTTAACAGGGTTGAGATGGATTTGTTTTGTTTAACAGGGCTAAGATGGATTTGTTTTGTTTAACAGGGCTAAGATGGATTTGTTTTGTTTAACGGGGCTGAGATGGACTTGTTTTGTTTAATGGGGCTGAGATGGTTTTGTTTTGTTTAATGGGGCTGAGATGGATTTGTTTTGTTTACAGGGCTGAGATGGTTTTGTTTTGTTTAATGGGGCTGAGATGGATTTGTTTTGTTTAATGGGGCTGAGATGGATTTGTTTAGTTAGCAGGGCTGAGATAGTTTTGTTTTGTTTAATGGGGCTAAGATGGATTTGTTTTGTTTAACAGGGCTAAGATGGATTTGTTTTGTTTAACAGGGCTGAGATGGATTTGTTTTTTTAATGGGGCTGAGATGGATTTGTTTTGTTTAACGGGGTTGAGATGGTTTTGTTTTGTTTAACAGGGCTGAGATGGATTTGTTTTGTTTAATGGGGCTGAGATGGATTTGTTTTGTTTAATGGGGCTGAGATGGAAGTGTTTTGTTTAATGGGGTTGAGATGGATTTGATTTGTTTAACAGGGTTAAGTTGGATTTGTTTTGTATAATGTGGCTGAGATGGATTTCTTTTGTTCTTTAATGGGGCTGAGATGGATTTTTATGTTTAATGGGGCTAAGATGGATTTGTTATGTTTAATGGGGCTAAGATGGATTTGTTTTGTTTAACGGGGCTGAGATGGATTTGTTCTGTTTAATGGGGCTGAGATGGATTTGTTATGTTTAATGGGGCTGAGATGGATTTGTTATGTTTAATGGGGCTGAGATGAATTTGTTTTGTTTAATGGGGCTGAGATGGTTTTATTTTGTTTATTGGGGCTGAGATGGATTTGTTTTGTTTAATGGGGCTGAGATGGATTTGTTTTGTTTAACGGGGCTGAGATGGATTTGTTATGTTTAATGGGGCTGAGATGGATTTGTTTTGTTTAATGGGGCTGAGATGGATTTGTTTTGTTTAATGGGGCTGAGATGGATTTGTTATGTTTAATGGGGCTGAGATGGATTTGTTTTGTTTAATGGGGCTGAGATGGATTTGTTATGTTTAATGGGGCTGAGATGGATTTGTTTTGTTTAACGGGGCTGAGATCAATATTTGATCATGTTATAGGAGGCAAAATAATATTTGATCACATTGTAGGAGGCAACACAATATTTGATCACATTGTAACAGGCAACACAATATTTGATCACATTGTAGGAGGCAACACAGTATTTGATCACATTGTTGGAGGCAACACAATATTTGATCACATTGTAGGAGGCAACACAATATTTGATCACATTGTAGGAGGCAACACAATATTTGATCACATTGTAGGAGGCAACACAATATTTCAATATGAACTCATTGACTCAGGTCATGAACTATCTCCAAAAGATACCCTTATAAGGGTGTTTCAGCTGATGTCATGAGGTCTCATGACTTTGTTTACATCGCCATTTTGTTGGGACAAAACACTGTCGTCTGCTGTACACTTAATTAAACTTACGTACGTTGCATGTTGATACAGTACATAAGATTGTTTTTGTAAGATGATTATGCCGTAATATTGCTGTACCGTTGGTGGCATTAATAGATGTGTGTGTGGGGGAATAAATACATTTTCTCAATTTATTTCTCCAATTATGAACATAGTTCTGGGCTTTGTCATTGTTCATGGCAAGGACTGCTGTTGAGCATGGATCCTGCATGGAGGATCCTGCAACAGTAGCCATCACAGTATGTGTGCATCGTCTGTTGCTCAGAACAACAGTCACAACCATTTGCTAGTAGTTGATTGATTTTCTAAATGATTCAAATAGTTGGTGCTTCCTCTTACTTGTATTGCAGATAATGTAAACGCACCCAAAAATGAAATCATTTTCCCTGAGCCAAATTACAGAATTTGTTATGCCGAAAGTCCTTTACATTTGGATGTACAACGCAGTGGCGATACTTCATCGGAACTTACAATTTGTGAGTAACATCTCTTATTTTATCTTCATGATCAGTTGCAAAGCTATAGATTAAACCCAAGTGAGATGGAATCAACCCTATGGGCCGGGAGGAGGGGAAATGTGGGGAGGGAGCAAGAATCATGTGAATGGGTACAAGTATCTGGTTGCAAATGCAGCAAAATATCTATGGATAGTTAGGAACAACTTGAGCTTAACCCATAAAGACCCACATGGTTCAAAACGTGACTGAAATTTTCGGACCTTTTGGGTTTTTTCAAAATTGATTTTCACAACTTTCCTTTCGTTTTCTATCACAACAAGTTTGGTTTATGTGAATGCTAAGACAATGAATTTCAGTGAAAAAGTCTAATTAAAGAAAATATCAACATAAATATGCAAATTCTAGGCAAAATTAAACCAATTTTTTTGAGCTTGTATTTTTTCTTGTGAATAATAAAAATGGAGGAGTTTTTACATATTTAGATTGTTTGTGAAATTTCCTTTCCATTGATACCAGTCTAACTTTGTTCTCAAAGCAAAACATGCAAAAACAATGAAAAGAACAATAAAAATAATCACTCTTGTAATTACACGCAAAAAACAAAGCCATGCTTTTCCGCTTTGGGTTTTGAACCCGGGCCATTCATGTGAACTTCCCGAACACTAACTGCTGCACTACCTACACTGGGTATATTTCAGTGTGTGGGTTTGTTTTAAGAATTCAATTATGGTGTGAATGAAAGGGGGTAGTAGTTGCTCTTTGTGTTTTTAATTGAAAATATTTAAAGTAAGCCCCTGGCACTTTTTTTCAAGTTGGGAAGTTCTATTGCGATCAGAAACTATGATTTTTGCCAAAAAAAGAAGTCAATAGTCAAAATTCACCTGGAATTGGATGCATTGATATCTTTGACAGTAAGTCTTTGAAGAAAGAAACAAATGTTTTTATGTAAATTATAGTACATTTTTGAAATTTTCTCTCATTTAACTATTTTTTCTTAAAAATCTTCAACAGAACTCCCATTAAAAAGTTACATTTTCTGAAAAAACTATGTGAGCTCTTTTAAATGATACCAGGATCACTGTTGTGGGCCTATTTGATGAAGCAAAATTATTTTTGAAAAGTGTATGTCCAAACCGGTTGTGCCATGACCGTTAGAGCGCTGAAGAGCTAATTGGAAAAAATATGCTATAAACGATGAAAAAAGCAAAAACACCTGGATCAAAATCGGTTACTAATTGACTATTTTACAGTGTTTTCAATATTAGAGTTATAATAGATTGCGCCAGTTTGATTGCTGTCGTGTAAGGTGTATCCCTACATTCCGGTGTAAGTGCTAGTTGGGAGCTCTGCCTTCTTCCTTAATACTTCATTTTCTTGACCATCTAATGGTCTCTTGTAAGTCAGGTTACAACCTGCACCTTGTTTCAGGTATTGTGCATTACCTTTTCGGATGAGAAATACATTTTGTTTCCAACAGCAAAGGTCATATGAGGAGAAATTCCACCGGCCACGGGCACTTTTATTTGCTGCTTAAAACATGACAGCACTAGTTACTTGGGGTTATATTACTGGTAATTTCATTAGCATTCATGCCTTATTGGCTCCCCCCAAGCTCTCTGCAACAATTGCCATTGCACCCTCACACTTCATCACGTTCTCCTTGCTTGACACCTGTATAACCTTCCCAGAGCTTCCCTCGCTGCCCACGACTCAATAGCCAAGCTCTTCCAGAAAAACCTTTTAGATAAAATTATCTCCTTCCTTCATAATGCTTTCCACTACAAGCATATTTAGTCCTCCTCTCCCAACCCCTCTCTCTACTTTGTTTTTTTTCACCCATGCACCTCCTCTCTCGATCCCATCTTTCTGGCTTTTAGTTCTCGTGTTTCTCTCAATCTCCCCTGTTTTCTTTCCTTCCTACCTCTGGCATGATCTAACCTCTCATGCACAATTTGACCCTCACTGTTGTGGTGCCGTTAAGCCCTCATCAAACAAACAAACATGCTTTCAGGATGGGTTAACTACAACTAATTCTGTAGATATTGGCTGCTGTTTTCTCCAGCACCAAGCTCATCAGGACTGATCACTTGTACAGCTTGCCAGATCAGAACCAAGCTCACCAGGGCTGATCACTTGTACAGCTTGCCAGACCAGATCCAAACAATTCTGGCACCCTTTTTATGATTCCGCAGCTGATGACTTTAAATTGAAGGCAGATACAAGAAAGAAAATCCGTCAGCTGATGACTTTATGAATTGAAGGCAGATGGGCATCCGTCAGCTGATGACTTTATGAATTGAAGGCAGATGGGCATCCGTCAGCTGATGACTTTATGAATTGAAGGCCGATGGGCATCCGTCAGCTGATGACTTTATGGCGGGCCAGAGGGAAATTGGCACAACATCGGGGCACAACATCACGAACAGGAAATTGGCACAACATCACAAACAGGAAATTGGCACAACATCACGAACAGGAAATTGGCACAACATCACAAACAGTTTGTCTTGAAGAGTGTTGTCTGTCTGCCTTCAAACCTTTTATTGTGTATTGAAAACACACCTTTTCATGACCTACCCTCATTGGACCTTGTAACTTTATCCTGCTTGTATCTTTTTAAGTTTGGATTTTTGTTCTCTTACTGTTTGTATCTTAAGGTTTTCTCATGTTATATTTGTTTATGTAAAGCGCATTGAGACCGTTTGGTATAATGCGCTATATAAAAATGTATTATTATTATTATTAGTATTATTATTATTGTATCTACCTATAATGTATACACATTGTACCAACATGGAAAGCCTCACCAGTTATTCACATGCTGTGCCGATACAGGAACTGACATTATTAGCATTCAAGAACATGGCCTAATTACAACCAATCCCACTGAAGAGCTATGGTCACATGATAAGAACTGGATGTTAGTTTACAGCTCAGCCACAGACCAGAGACACAGTGGTCTACTGATGTCAAAGCACATTTACAAGTGTGTACAAAGTGTGAATTCCATTTCCAACAGGATCACTACTGCAACTTTCCATGGTAACCCGAAGCTTACTGTGACAGCCATCTATGCTCTCACTGAGTGTGCATCCTCTGAAGACAAGAATGAATTCTACAACATCCTCGAGAACCACATAGAACAGGTCAAAACTCACAACATCCACCTAATCCTGGGGAATTTCAATGCTAGGGTTGAGATCGACAGTCATCTAACAGCCTGAAGTTATTGGATGCCACTCTTCCTATGATACCACAAACAACAATGATGAGAGACTTTTGAATGTGGGTGAGGAACACAAACTTCGTCCAGCGCAATTGAGTTTTCCTCAACCTAAAAACCAGCAATGGACATGGATGTATCCAGCAGGGTCGACACATCAACTGGACCACATCTTGATAAACAGTAAATGGTATAACTCCCTAATGAACTGAGCCTACTATTCAGTGGAATTAGACTGTGATCACTGGATTATTAGCATCTTGCTCATTTCATCCTAAGAACCACCAAAAGGGAAACCCTGCAACAGACCAACATTCGAATGGAAGAAGCTTCAAGATGCTTCTAAAAGAGAACAGCTCCAGCTCGTATTGTCAAACAAATTCAAAGCCATCCAGTGTATCGATACATCTACTCCAATAACACAGAGATATGATCAGTTCGCAAATACTGTTGCAGAATTATCAGAGAAAGTAGTTGGTAAACGCAGATCATGTGGCATGCCAAGCTGGGTGACTGACACAACCAGGCAGCTAATGATGGAAAGGGACGAGGCCAAAAGAAGATATCTGATCAACAAGTCAAGAGAAAGATGGAAGAGGCTCAACAGCAACTTCAATGAGTCATACCAAACAGATGAATCTGCTAGACAAGCAGATGGAAGATCTCAGACTGGCCGACTTGACTGGAGACTACACCACATCATGGAAAATCAACCATGGTCTCTCTGGCAAAGACTAGAAACCCAGTGTCAAGGTGAAGGAAAGAGATGGTACTCCACCAACAAGTGACAAAGACCTCCTTGCAGAATGGATGGAATACTTCAGCTTAGTGATCAACAACAACTTGTGACATCCACCTTCTAAACTGCCTCCACCTGATGCCCAGGACTTACCAATCGAGGTCAATCCCCCCAAAATGTGAGGAGACACTGAAAGCCATTCACCAAATGAAGTACAACAAGGCTGCAGGTCTTGACTGTGCAATCACATCTGATGCACTCCAGAATGGCGGGATGCAATGGCGGATGTAGTCCATGGTTTTTGCACAGAAGTGTATAGTACTCTAACACCACCCAGCAAATGAACCACTAGCGTTATTGTCTCTTTACCCAAGAAGGGAGACCTTATAGTCTCATGACCAACTATTGGGGAATATCTCTTATGTCAATTACAGCCAAAGTTTACAACAAGATCCTGCTTAATAGAATTTGAGATCACGTAGAACCGATCTTAAGGAACAACTAGGGTGGATTTTGTCAAGGGATTTACTTGTGCCCAACAGATCCACATTCTTAGAAGGATCATGGATGGATTTCAAGATTACCAGCTTCCTCTTACAGTCACATTCATAGACTTCAAAAGGCCTTTGATTACATCAACAGAAAGGTTATGTTCCATGTGCTACTACATTATGGAATACCAGAAGCTGTGGCCAATGCCATGAGCAACAACTCAAAAAGTGCAGTAATGGTAGATGGCAACATATGTGATTCTTTTGATGTCTCCACAGGATTTCTACAGGGTGATATTCTGGCTCCATTCCTATTCGTCGTGTTAGTAGACTTTCTACTAAAGAATGCACCACTGATCTTGACTGGAGTTGTAACACATCCTTGTCGCTCCAGTCGTTATCCAGTTAAAATGTTTAATGACTTGGATTTTGCTGATGACATTGCTCTGTTGGAATCCACTATTCCCAAGCACAGACCCAGCTGATAAGAACAGCCGCTGCAGCAGAAGATCTTGGCCTTATAATAAGTGTATCCAAGACTGAGCATATTGATTGATTGTAACTTTATTTTCACTCTTGCAAATACAACAATATACAGCTTAAGAAAATAATAATTGAGCTTTTCATACATTTGTGACAATTTGCAAGGGATAGTGAGGGGGTTATCTGCTCAAGCCAGAAAGGCTTATCGAGGCAGAAACCCCCATGAAAACATAATTAACAAATATGTTACGACACAAACTTAACATGAAAAAAAGAAAAGAAATCATATATCAATAGTCAACATTAAACGGGGTATCTTAAGAAAAAAGTGGACAAAAAAAACAAAAACAAAAAACAATTCAGATTTAGATAGAATCATATAAGCTTAGAAAGTAATTCTTAAGATGAAACTTAAATGTTTTGACATTATTTACGTTTTTGATATCTTGCGGTATGTCATTCCAGACTTTTACACCCGTATATCTTAAACAATGTTGGGATAGTGTAAGCCTAAATTTCGGAATACGGTAATCATTATGACCTCTGGTTTTGTAAAAGTTTTGCGAGAAAAAATGGTCAAAAGCATTGGGTAAATTGTTATTCTTATATTGATACATGGTTATAGCAAGTTGGTATTTATGGAGGTCAAATATATTAAGAGTTCTCAATTTAAAGAAGATCGGTATGGGCATTAAAAGGACTACCAGTGACAATTCGAATGGCACGTTTTTGCAAAAGAAAAAGCTTTTGTATGTGAGAAGGATAAGCACCACCCAGGCAACATTACAATATGATATATACGGCAAAAATCAAAGTATTATATAGCATCTTAAGTATATGTTCAGGAAAATGTGTTCTTAATCTATTTAATATACCAGTACCTTTTGCTAATTTATTACAGATACAATCTATGTGAAGTTGCCAATTTAGATTGCAATCCACTAATACACCTAGAAATGTTGAGGAGGGGGAATGATTAAAATTTACATCACCAATGGAGAGTTTGGGGTAAAGGGACCAGTCACGACGAGTAGGAGTAAAGAAAACTGAAGTAGTCTTCTTTACATTAAGGGATAACTTATTTACATTAAACCAAGATGCATACTTATTCAAACCTGAAACCGCTTTGTCAATTACTGTACGAGGAGAACGATGGGAGTAAAAAAGAGTTGCGTCATCCGCATAAAGTGAAGGTGAAAGAACAGAGCTAATTCGATGCATATCATTAATATGTATTACAAATAACAAAGGACCAAGAATTGAGCCTTGTGGCACTCCACAAGAAATAAACTTGGAATTAGATTGAGTACAAGAATAGGATACAAATTGCTGACGAAATTTTAGATAGTTACGAAGCCAATCAAGTGGCATGCCACGAATACCGTAAGTTGATAATTTATGCAAAAGAATAGAGTGATCCAGGGTGTCAAAAGCTTTGACAGGTCTAAAAAAAAGTACAATGGGCAACTTCTTTTCTCTCAAAAGCTTGGGTGATTTTATAAATGAGATGCAACAGAGCATGAGCAGTTGACCTGCCAGGAGGAAACCAAACTGGAATTTATAAATAATTTTGTGAGAAAACAGAAAACTGATGAGCCTATCAAAACAATTCTTTCAAATATTTTGGAGAAGCATGGTAAAATCGAAATAGGTCTATAATTTGTGATTTGCTCCTTATCACCACTTTTAAAAATAGGAATAACCTTAGCTACTTTGAGATTATCAGGCATAGAAGCTGTTGACATTGAAAGATTAACAATATACGACAATGGTTTACAAATAATAAATGAACATTTTTTTACAACACTTGGGGAAATATCGTCAAAACCAGGAGCAACAGATTTAAGACCATTGATTAATTTAAGCACTTCAGCATCATTTGTAGGATGAAGAAAAAAAGTGGAAGGATTGGATGGGGGCAAGAACTCCTCAAACTTATGTTCATTAGACGGTGGGATTTCACCAGCTAATTTTGAACCAATTGAAATAAAATAATCATTGAAAGCATCACATATCTCCTTAGGGGCATTATATGTTTTTTCATTGAGAGTTAGTTTATTTAGGCATTTGCTTGTTTCATTCCCTCCCCTACAGTACTTATTAATTACAGACCAGGTACTTTTATATTACCAGCACAATTAGCAAAACTATGAGCAAAATACATTTTCTTGGCAACACGTATAACTGAGGTGAGTTTATTGCGAAACACTTTATGTTCATTACGGTTCTGGGCAGAGGGTTTCTTTTGTACCTCTTAAAAAGCTGATTCTTAGTTTTACAAGATTTGATTATACCATTTGTTATCCAACTTTTTGTTTATTACATTTCATAACTGAAGAACAAACGGGAAAGAAATTATCATAGTGTGTAAGAAAAATTGAAACAAACTTATTATATGCTGTATTTGCATTAGTTGCATGATAAACCTCGGACCAATCTTCCTGAAAAGTTCACAACAGAACTCATCAATCCGAATAGGGGTAAATTTACGTAAACGAACAATGTTTTTAACTTTTTAGGAGAAAATGGTGTTTTTAAAACACTGAAGATTGGAAAATGATCAGATATATCAGATATCAAGACTCCATTTATGGAATGAAGTTCCGGCTTATTTGTAAATATGTTGTCGATTAATGTCATTGAGGAATCGGTAACACGAGTGGGTCGATAAATTAACGAATAGAAAGAGCATGATAATAGCAAATTAAAAAGTCATTTGAACGTGAGTCTTGAGTTTCCTTACTAAGGTCAACATTAAAGTCACCCATAACAAAACAGGGCAGTTGTAACTTGATATTTTCTCAAAGATGCATGACATTTTTTCAAAGGATGAGATACTACCAACACCATGTGGACAGTACATAATACCTACAATAGCTTTAGTTGAAAACAGATCGCAATTAATTTCAATAAATAAAGACTCAAAATCACGTTCTGAGGAGAATGATAAGTCATCTAAAACAGTAAATGAAATATTATTTTTGACATAGAGACATACACCGCCTCCAACTTTGGCAGGCCTATCAACACGTACTAAAGAATATCCATCAAATTTAAATAAAGATGAACTATGGACATGATTGAACCATGTTTCAGAGATGCCCATGACAGTAAAGTTAAAATTTAGGGAAGCAATATAGACCTGAAGATCATCAAAATGAGCAGGAAGACTTCTAATATTATTATGAAATATGGAGAAATGATTATCAATAGATGGGGAGATATTAACATTAAGATCCTCATGGTAGTCACAATTTTTTGATAAGGAAAGGAGCATTTGGTCAAAAATGGTATTGCTTCCACCATCGTCATTTATACTTGGGCTAGGGAACGACATATTTCTAAATAATTGGCTAAACATTGGAATGCAATGAATACATGAGATATTATTCCTGTCTGTTAATTGTTTGCATAGTTGGAAGTTTAGACAAGTTTCATGATACAAAAAAATATTTTGACATTTATTGCATCTGAAATGTAAATCTGAATTTTGTTGTAAATTCTTAAGACAAAACCCGCATTGACCATTATGCATTAACAATGACATAACACAAGTGTCACACAAAAGACAATAAAAGAAAAGAAACAGCAACAATGAAAGAACTTTAGAGAACGTTGATCAAAGAAAAAGTTTCATCACGTAACTTCCCGGAATGCATGTTGTAGAAGTTGAAGTTGACATAGTGAGGATGGTTGTTGAAATACCATTGTTCAAGATCAATTGTAGTGAGTAATCCGTATTGTAAGTGAAAGACATGGCACTTAAAAAATGTGACTTTGTATGAAGAGATCGAAGAAGGCATCCAAGTACGTTAAATACCCACGAAAGAGATATAGCTGAGCTAAGGTATATGTATATTTTCAGATCCAACAGATTATTATGTAAATCATGGTAGGTAATGATGAAACAAAGGAAGTAATGGTCCTGTGGCGAATCTTAGAAGCTAGACTTTTCTAGGTCTGATGGGCTTGAATAAAGGGATTTACGTCCGATTTAGAAACAGCATAAATCCTGCCATCTTGGGTCCACACTCTGGCCACGTTTTACTTCTTTCTTGCATCACGCACAAGTGCTTGTCTTTTTGTGTTAGATCCTCGTGAATGTATATCTTGGGTTGTAGGTTTTAAGTTTTGATCTGTTTTTGTAAAATTCATCACGCTCTCTGTATGTTGCAAACTTCACTATTACGGGACGGGATCGTTGGTATCTCTTCTGGATGGTAAGCGATGTGAACGATCAAGGTCCCCAGGGTCATATCCACCTTCAATAGCTTAGCTAGATCAATAATTGACATATCGGTATTTTCTCCATCAATTTCAGCCAAGCCATGAATACGTAGACAATTGCGTCTTGAGTATTGTTCTAAGTTTTCTATTTGATTATACAGCATATCGTTGCTCTTTTGAAGCTTACTAATTTGGGCGTTTGCTTCATCAATCTGTTCTTGTTTTGCATGGAGCTCGAGCTGTAAAGCATCATGAATGTTTGTGGAAACGGTTGTAGAAACGGCTTCAATAACGGCATTAAGAATTCTACTTTGAAAATCTTGAGAACACACTGCTTGAATAAGGTGAGTATGAATCAGCCGTTCAATATCAGGAAGAAATGATTCAAGTGTTGCCTCTGCAGTTGGCACATTTTTCGCAGAATCGGTATGATGGGATTCAGTGTGTGCGCCACTACTCTTCGTTTCTTGAGCTCGTCATTTTGTATCTTTAGTTGTCGGCATCTTAGTTCGGAGAAGTAAAAAGCCTGTCAATAATATCGAAGGTTCGATAATCCATTTTTTATGGAGGTAAGTTACGAAAATATGCTGATATGATGTGTCTGGAGTTTAAGACAAGTGCATGTGATATAGCTTGCTTACATGCTTACTATACTAATATGGCTGTTAACTGCCATACCCATCCAACACCTCAAGTATACGGTGAACCCATCAACCTTGTTTTAGATTTCAAATACCTTGGTTCCAAAATGGCATCTGCTGCAAGCAAAATAAAATGATGAAAGGCATTAGCATCGGCGCTTTCTGGAAATTGGAACATCTGTGGAGAAGTCTTCAACATCTCTGCAAAAGTGAAATTATTCTACACTACCTGCGTGACTATCCTCTTTTACGGCTGTGAATCATGGGTGTTGTCCCAGGACATGGGGTGCAAAATCAACGCTTTTGCTACCTCCTGTTTTTAGGATTATGCTAAATATCAAATGGAGAGATTGTGTCTCAAATGCCAGCATATATGACATGACCAACACTGAGCCTCTTATCCACTGTGTACGGAATCGCCAACTGAGATTTTTGGGACACACCCTTTTGTCTCCCAGAGGAGGAGCCTGCTAGAAGATATGCACTCTACATTCCAACTCATGGCAAAAGAAGACCAGGATGTCCATGCACCTATTATTCAACGTACTGTACTGTATGTTAGGGTATGATGAAGACATCCAAGCAGAGCAGATAGCCACAATAGCCAAAGATCGCTGTGCATGGAGAAATCTTGTGGTCACCTGCTCCGCAGCTGAAGGATGATGATGATGACAACGACGAGAAAACCTATGAATTTCCTGATTTTAACCTTCTGTTATTAATTTCTTTACCGTTCTATGAATGTGAGCAGATGAACATGACCAAATGATTTTTAATTTCCATCTTATCAAAATTTAGCAGAAAAAAAAGTCTTGAGATTTTCAATGACTGAAATTAAGGACAAAATATAAAGAATTACATTTAAGATTTTGAGCTGTCCTCTTTTTATACTTTGCAACTTTTTTATTGATCAAAACATTTAAACTTTGATGCCATAACTGTTAGCTGAGAACAGGAGCATTAGCCATAGGTGTGAGCTGAGAACAGGAGCATTAGCCATAACTGTGAGCTGAGAACAGGAGCATTAGCTATAAGTGTGAGCTGAGAACAGGAGCATTAGCCATAATTGTGAGCTGAGAACAGGAGCATTAGCCATAACTGTGAGCTGAGAACAGGAGCATTAGCCATAAATGTGAGCTGAAAACAGGAGCATTAGCTATAATTGTGAGCTGAGAACAGGAGCATTAGCCATAAGTGTGAGCTGAGAACAGGAGCATTAGCCATAACTGTGAGCTGAGAACAGAAGCATTGGCCATAACTGTGAGCTGAGAACAGAAGCATTGGCCATAAGTGTGAGCTGAGAACAGGATCATTAGCCATAAATGTGAGCTGGGAACAGAAGCACTAGCCATAAATGTGAGCTGGGAACAGAAGCACTAGCCATAAATGTGAGCTGAGAACAGAAGCATTAGCCATAAGTGTGAGCTGAGAACAGAAGCATTAGCCATAACTGTGAGCTGAGAACAGGATCATTAGCCATAAATGTGAGCTGGGAACAGAAGCACTAGCCATAAATGTGAGCTGAGAACAGAAGCATTAGCCATAAGTGTGAGCTGAGAACAGGAGCATTAGCCATAACTGTGAGCTGAGAACAGAAGCACTAGCCATAACTGTGAGCTGAGAACAGAAGCATTAGCCATAACTGTGAGCTGAGAACAGGATCATTAGCCATAACTGTGAGCTGAGAACAGAGGCACTAGCCATCTATGTGAGCTGAGAACAGGAGCTTTTTTAAAAAGTTTGTTTGTTCAGAATTGATTTGTTTTCTTCTGGTGAATACAAAATCTGTACCTGTCATATAATAATAATAATAATAATAATAGTGTGTTGTATGCAGCCTGCTGTGTTCAAAATAAATCATCTTTCTTGACTGCTAAGCTAATCCTCTAACTTACTGTGTTATCATTTTTGTACCAATAACTTACTGTTTACTAACTTTTTGTACCAATAATTTACTGTGTACTAACGTTTTATACCAATATCTTACTGTGTTCTAACTTTTTTGTACCAATATCTCACTGTATACTAACTTTTTGTACCAATTATTTACTATGTATTAACTTTTTTGTACCAATTATTTACTGTGTACCACCTTTTTGTGCAATAACTTACTGTGTTATAACTTTTTTGTACCAATAACTTACTGTGTTATAACTTTGTACCAATATCTTACTGTATAATTTTTTTGTACTAATAACTTACTGTGTTATAACTTTTGTGTACCAATAACTTACTGTGTACTAACTTTTTTGTACCAATAACTTACTGTGTGATAACTTTTTCATACCAATAACTTACTATGCTATAATTTTTTGTACAGCTATAGAAGTAATACGAGGTGGTGCAGTGGAGGGAACAGATTTTAATGTGAGCACTAAACAGATAACCATGCCAGTTGGCAGTGCGACGGGGGCACCTGTATTTACCATTACTGTGTTGAAACCATCTGAAGCAAGAAGACTATTTACTCTCAGAGTATTCCAGACAACCCAACGTTTTCACAAAAGTTGGTTCCAATTGAAATTAAAAAAGGTTAGCTCCATATTTTCATGTTTTGTAAAGAAATACTTTTATGTTTTGTAAAGGAATATTCTCCTGAATTTTCATTTTCATGTATGTGGTAGAGGAAGTTTATGAAAGAAACAATTTGGTGTAAAAATCATGTTAAGTGCAATCCAATCAAGCCTCATCGGCTTACAGAGCCGTGATTTTACCCGGAGTCCATGGTGCTAGTACTCGACTCCCCCTGGATGGAATACCAGTCCACTACAGGACTCCCCAGCTGAAACTGGTACTCATTTCACAGCTGAGTGAATAGGTTCAAGGAATATTCCCATGGTATTTAAAGGAATATTCCCATGGTTTTTAAAGGAATATTCCATGTTTTTAAAGGAATATTCCCATGGTTTTTAAAGGTATATTTCCATGGTTTTTAAAGAAATATTCCCATGGTTTTTAAAGGTATATTTCTATGGTTTTTAAAGGAATATTCCCATGGCTTTTAAAGGAATATTCCCATGGTTTTTAAAGGAATATTCCCATGGTTTTAAAAGAATATTCCCATGGTTTTTAAAGGTATATTTCCATGGTTTTTAAGAAATATTTCCATGGTTTTTAAAAGAATATTCCCATGGCTTTTAAAGGTATATTTTCATGGTTTTTAAACAAAAATTCCCATGGTTTTTAAAGAAATATTTCCATGGTTTTTAAAGGTATATTTCCATGGTTGTTAAAGGAATATTCTCATGGTTTTTAAAGGAATATTTCCATGGTTTTTAAAGAAATATTCCCATGGTTTTTAAAGAAATATTCATATGTTTTTTTGTAAAATTTTATTTGATAGAGCATACCTTTAGAGCCAATTTGGTACAAAAATCAGGTTGATATCATATTCCGTTAAGGAGATATGGATTTTTAAAGATTTCCCAAGTGCATTTAAATGTTTTGTACAGTATGATGAATTCGTGTTTGATGATGTCATACAGACAATTCCATTGCAAATGTTTATGTATTTCTTTGAGCGTTAAAAACAATTATAAAAGTTTTTTTTGGCAATGTATATAAATACCTAACTTTCATCAATTTATTTTTTATAGCTGGTTTTACTATTAGAAAAGGATGATAGATTTTAATGAAATATATCAACTTTGTGAGAGAATGTGTTGCTTTGATGTCATACTGAGCCTTTTCCTATTCGTTTATTTGCATTTTTTGTGAACCTTAAAATTTGAATATTTACTTCTAGTTATACCTTATTCTCCATGCTATAAATATGCAATTTGGTCACATGACCTGGTTCTAACGCACTTCTAACCGACCATAAAAACGTAGTTACCAGCCCAGTCCTGACCTCCATATTACCTCTACTAACCCTCACTTCTTTTCAGCGCGTTGTTATCACAACATCGCTGGAACTGGTAAAATTTTCTTTTGTAAATTTAACCTTTTTCTAACAATTTTCTCCCTTGCAGCTTCTACCAGGCAGGTTTTTACGCTGCTCGGTCTTATCCGGTTTGCCTTTTCAAGTCTTCTGAGGAAAGACAAGGTAGCCATGGATCTGGGATTTCTTCGGTCCGACTCACAGGACTTTCCTGTGTAGTCTACACTTACGGTAGAGTTTTTTTGTCTCCATCCATACAAAGCGGGTGGCTGGTTCGAGAGAGTCCCACTTTTGCGGCGGGTGTTTTTATGCCCTATAGCATTAAGTGTGTCCGTCTAGTGGACCTCTTGTGTTTAAGAGTGTTTTTCACGCTCGGCCCCACTTCCACGAGGAGAGCCTATAGTGTTATACTATGCATTATATTAACATGTTAGGATATCTTCAGTACAGGTTCTAGTATGCATTAGGCTAATTTCTTCAATCGATGTTGGCGCATGCGTCACCACAGGGTGCTCGAGGATTCAGCTTCTTACAGCTCCAAGGAGCTACAGTTGTTACAAGAGAGCCTATATTTCATTTAACGTTACCAGTATATATCGTGTATTTGTTTTTCTCGCATAAAATTAAGACAAAGTTGTTAATTTTCAAGCTTGAATTTTGGGCATGGAGAGACCTGGAGGGGTTCTTTTTTTTCTTTCCACAGACACCAAGTTACTCAGTGGTTCGTGTTTCCACACTACCCCTACGCTTTTTAAGAATTTACGTTCGGTGCATTTTATCAGGTTTAAAAAAAAATTAGATAGTAATTTTTCTAATAAATTTGTTTGATGTACTAAATTGCTCTGGCTTGCCTCTCTATGTTTGACATCTCCTGCAGACCCGTCTCACCCACATAAGGGTCGTAAGTACATCTCCCGTAGGGGAGTTTTGGTGTAAGTGTATATGTCTATATATTTTTACTTTTCAGAAAACCGCCTAGAGGCGACAAATCAACTAGTCTCAGAGTTTCTACTTACGCCATGGTCACCGTCTCGATAGATTACTGAGTCGTTGAGGCCTGTGTTTGTAGTTTACTTTGTTAACTTTTTCCTGATTCACCCCCTGGGAGCCACAGACTCGATAGATCACTGAGTAGGCAGGGCCATGAGTGCGGTCTATCAGACATAGGTTACCTGAGTCTATATTGATAAGCTAATTGGCATCCTAGACGTCACTTAGAATAAACCAGTATAAAGAAGCGCCCCCTTCTTGATAAGATTACTTGGTTGTGAGAGACGCTTTTTGTTTAGAGGGTTAACCCTTTGTACACCGATGTAGTCCACAGTTCCGTGATAGAGACTGGTAGGGCCATGTAAAAGCGGTGCTCAAAGGGGTTATACGTGAGTCACAAGTGATTTCACATGTCCTTTCTGGTCCATATGGCTCCGGCGATCGGATCCATACGGTTCCACGGCCTGTGTTCACGGGTCCGTGAAGGCTCCGTACGTGTGCATTGGACAGCCTTATACGGCTCCAACGTCCCTGTTTACAGGGTCTACTGGCAGCTCCATACAACTCCACGGCTCGTGTTTCGGGTCCGTATAGGTCCACAGCACCGTGGCCCACGGCTTTACGGGTCCATACGGCTCCGGTGAATGGGTCTGTATGGCTCCATAGTTTTGTAACGGGATAACGTACACCTTACGATTAACCCGGAAATAGACCCACCAGCTACGAAGCTAGTGGTCAGGTGACAAGTGACAAACTTCGCAAGAAGTATAGTACCACGAGAGCTATTTTCTTCTTGGTCCCGTAGCCATTAGCTACCCAGTTCTACGGCCGTGTGAACGCCATTAATAAGATTGTCCGCGTTGAACGTTACAGTTCTGCAATTATTCTTACCAGTATCATGGACACGGAGGACAGGTCCCCAATGTCGGTGCGCTACGCACCCAAGATGTCCCGCGATGCATAGCATGTAAATGCTTCTTTAAATTACGCTCCATTGACATCCATCGCACGTGTTACGCATGTAGATTATGCTGCGAGTCCAACCCTTGTACTCTATGCAGTGACTGGGATCAAGCGGTGTTCAGAGCACAGACTCCATCGCGACTGGCACTTTCAAAAAGCGGCCAAGAGAGTGGAGAAGCGACAGTCTTTTCCTCTGCCGCCACCGCCACCCAGGCTTAAACCGCAGCCCCCTCCAGCCACCACCGCCACCCAGGCTTATAACTGCAGCCCCCTCCTGCCCAGGAGGCGGGGCTGCCGCCCACTCTCAGCAAGGCACCCTATGACGGGCCCCCGCAGCTGAGTAGGTGTACACTAACACGTGCCCCAGTGGTGCCAAACGGTGTGGCGGAGCCCAACCATCTTGTCCTCCTGGTTAGGTCTTCTGAATGAGGCAGACCCCGGAGGAGAGACAGGGAATGGGATAGTGCATACAAAGGAGGACAGAGTCGACGTCACTAGTCCTCTTTCTCATCCTCTCCTGAACCCAGGCGGAGGTGAAGGAAATGACACAGGGGAAACCCCCTTGAGGATCCCACCTTCCAGGACACACTCAAGAAAACACTTGAGACTTTGGTGTCCCAGGCGATGGAGTGGGGGTTACTACCTCATCCGCCTCTCCTGGCAGCTGCCACTGCTGCCGCATGGCATCCCCTCGACCCTGAGGACTCAGAGGAGGATGCCCTCAACATCTATTCCTTGGGAGAGGAAGTCAATTTTTTGGACTATCTGGACCCTCTGGTAAAGACTCCGGACAAGCCCATGGCACGGGACTACCCCCAGAACAGGGGATTTCTCCTGCCGCTGCGGTTTAAGCCATCCCCAGTGCCGCATCCACGATGCAGACTGCACTAGATAAGACCCCCGTACCCTACCGGATACCGTACGAGGTCTTTTTCCTGCCACCCATCAGTGGACCCCTTTTACAATTAGAGCGGGTTGCCCAGCTTATTGACTTCCTAGAACGGGAAATCAAGCTGGATATTGCAGAAGTACCTCTCGTAGAGGCTGGCACACAGTCTCAGCGTAGACTGCTCAGCTCAGCTCCGAGGGATACTAAGCCAATGGCTAGACAATTTCCCATTGATGCCTCCCTGGTGACCAGGGTTTGGCATTGGGCCAGGACAGGGACTGGGCAGCCTACAACAAAGAAGTTGACAAGGCCAGGCGTGTCCAAGCAGCTGTCTATCAGGCGTTCATAAACACCCCCTTGGTCCCGGAAGGAGTTTGGCAACTCCTCCGTCAGACGGCGAGCGGCTCCGCAGCGGTGTCCAGCTCTGTGGCCAGGGCTAAGAAATTTCTTAACCCTGCGGTCCAGCAGAGGGAAGATTCCCTAACAGCTGTCGATCAGGTGGGGTTTTAAATACTAATCCCATGCCGTATGGGTGACAGAGGGCTTAGTCTCAGTTTTGCGTAGGCTGACGTTCGTACAAAGACGGCCCCTTTGTTAACCGGACTCTTGGATTTGCTCGCCACAGTCGACCAACTCACCCGAGTCTCCACAAAGGTAGTCTGGGAGAGGTGTGAGAATGTTCTCCCTCTCCATGGACTCTCTGACACCACTCAGACGGACCATCACCACTTACCACCAGAAGGCTTGGACCTATTTGCAGGTCACTTCCAAGATGTTCTGTCCGCCAAGTTGGCTGCCAGGAAGATCTTTGGAAGACTCAAAAGCTGTTAGCGAAAAGGAAGTCTTTTTCTTCTCCTCCCGCACGTCACCTCCCTTTGGCCCCCGTAACCATTGACGGGCTGGGCTCTTCGTCGCCGTGATGCAGTGACGAGAACCTATACAGCTTCTTCTTTTTGCCAGGAGTCCACTTCGTGGACTGGCGGAGTGAACGTGGCAGGAACTGGTCAACTCTCCTTCCCCTCTGCATGCAGAGCGGGTACCTCTTCCTTCCGAGGGAGGGGGAAGGGCAAGGGACAGCCTTTTTGACCCACCCCTGACACCCCTGTTGACAGGCGTTCCAGTCGGGGGGTGTTTGCGGAAATTTTTAGAGGCATGGGAGAAAGTCACCACAGACAAATAGGTGCTATGAACTATTCGGCAGGGTTACCGTCTAGAGTTCACGACTCCCGCGCCTCAGGGGGGGTCTTTCGCCCCATCCCCATGCTTCGTCTGAGCGACCACCCAGAGTTGAGGACAGATATCGGGGAGCTGCTGGCGAAGATCGCCATCACCACCATTTCGAATCCTCCTAGGAACCTCGTAATGTCCACGTTTTTCCTGGCCCCCAAGAAGGGGAACAAGTAGCGCCCGATAATCAATCTGAGACCACTCAACAGGGTTATTCGTCTGTTGAAGTTCAAGATGGAGACTCTTCACTCCATCCTCCCTCAGTTGACAAGGGGCCAGTGGGCCACCTCTGTCGACCTCATGGACGCATATCTCCATGTGCCGATGCTCGAGGTACACTGACTTTTTCTGTTGTTCCAATTCTAGGGAGCTACGTACACATTCAGGGCGTTACCCTTCGGGCTATCGACTGCCCCCAGGGTCTTCACCCGGATAACGAGAGTTCTAGCAGCCTTCCTACGAAAGCAAGGCATCAGAATCTTTATGTACCTAGACTGGCTGATCATCGTTGTAAATGCAGCCACCGTCGCGGAACACACGAACGTAGTCACAGGAAGAGTGGCACATGACTTAGGGTGGGTGATCAACCTTGCTAAGTCCAATCTAGTTCCTTCTCAGGCTCCTAATTTTCTGGGAGCAGTCCTGGATTTTACTCAAGGTCGTATATGACCAACGGAGGAGTGGATTCTAGCTGTGAGGGCGGTAGCTGATGTCCTCCTCTTGCTACCGGCAGCGTCGGCGAGAGCTTGGCTGGTATTCTTAGGATACCTAGCCTGCCTTGTAGATGTAGTCTCCATGTGCAGGTTTTACATGCGGGATCTACAATTTCATCTACTAGATCATTTCATACCATCCAGGAGGGACCTCAGTGTCCTCGTTGCCCATACGCAGGCAATGGTCCCCCACATTTGGTGGTGGTGCGTCCACTCTCACCTGTCACAGGGGGCGATTTTTCCTCCTGTCAGACCTTAAGTGCCAGTGGTGACAGGTGCGTCTTTGTTGGGGTGGTTCCAAGTCGCAGGTTTTCGGATGGACACTTGGTGCAGTCAGCACATCAATCTGTTGGAACTAGACTACCAGGCTATTGTTCATTTCCTACCACAGGTATGGAACAGGACTGTTCTCATATGCACTTAAAACCCATGGTAGTGGCATTTATCAACAGGGAGGCACAAGATCCAGAAGTCTTTGAATCCTAGCCAAGTCCTTCTGTCTTGGTGCATGACGAACAAGGTCACACTCCAGGTGCTTCACCTGCCAGGCAAGTGGAACACGATCACGGATCTGTTTTCCTGCCTCCAAGGAGCCCCCACAGAATGGGCCCTCCTCTCGCGGGTGGCCGAGGCAATCTGGTTGACCTTTGTTCTTCTGGACGTAGATCTGTTCGCATCCATGGACAACCACAAGCTACCAATTTTTTGGCCTCTGTTACCTGACTCGAGATCTGGAAAGTCGACATCAATCAGGTGGACCCACTTCATGAGCTACACCGTCCCACCATTTGCTCTGGTACCGAGAGTAATGTAAGAGCAAGGTGATGTACGATCATTGTCCCATGTTTCTTCTGGTAGCTCCCAACTGGCCTGGCCAACTGTGGTTCTCTCAGCTGCTCAATTTTGTCGCAGGTTTCTTGTAGGAGCTTCCAATCACGGATGAGTTAATCTCAATTCTGGGCTTCGTAAAACTGCACCACAATCCAAGAGCACTCCATTTGACTGTGTGGCCTCTATCCATGAACCCCTTGTGTTGCGGTGTCTTTTGGAGGCAGCTGCCTAAATGGCAGCCCGAAGCCGCAGTTCTTCCACTTTAGGGATGTATGCTTCCAGACTCGGAATGTTCCGAGACTGGTCCCAGGATAGATTGGTTTCTCTGCATCAGCTTCTCTTAGTGATGTAGCGGGATTTATTGTTGGTCCATTTTAACCTGAATAAATCCATCAATACAGTCAAGGGGTTCAGGACAGCCATAGCAGCTATCCACTGGGGCTTTCTAGATGGCTTAACCATCACCAACGCGCAGCCTTGAATCAGGTCATGTGACCAGATTGCATATTTATAGCATGAAAGGTAAGTATAACCCCTGAATATCCCCGCTACGCTTAGCGGGGTAAATCTCCTGGTAGGAATAACATATCAACATAATTTTTGTACTAAATTGTTTTAATACTTTTCTCTTTTCTTATGAAAGGCTACGAAAAAACATGGGAATATTCTTTTGAAGAGTCTTGCTCAAGCTAGACTACTGCTACTACACTAGGTTACTGTATTCCAACAATCATAGGCTGATATCTTATTTGGTTTTGGACTTATATATATTATATTTTAAAGATTTCACCAGTGTGACCTTGCAGTGTACAGTGGGATGTCAAAAATGCAGATCCTAGACAATTTCTTTAACATGTATTGCCTCTTTGTAAGTTATTGGAAGCATGTAATTTTGAGATTGGATATAACTTGCACTTTACAAGAACATGCTTTGCCTATGCAGCTCATGTACTTTATGCTAAGTACAAGTTTTATGTTTTTTTTATCAAAATGTCTTGGATTTACCTTTACATCACACTGTATACTGTGAGGTCACACTTCAACACAGTGATGTAATCTTTAAAATGCAATAACTCCAAAACAGAATAAGATATCAACATGATTTTTACACCAATTGTTTCTTTAATAGTCCTCTATCATTTATGTGAAAATGAAAAATTTACAGGAATATTCCTTTAATCATCACCAGTGTAATGAAAATTGATGAAATATTCCTTTAATCATCACCTGTGTAATGAAAATTCATGAAAATATTTCTTTAATCATCACCTGTGTAATGAAAATTTGAGAATATTTCTTTAATCATCACCTGTGTAATGAAAATACATGAGAATATTCTTTAATCTTCACCTGTATAATGAAAATTCATGAGAATATTTCTTTAATCATCACCTGTGTAATGAAAATTGATGAGAATATTCCTTTAATCATCACCTGTGTAATACAAATTGATGAGAATATTCCTTTAATTATCACCTGTGTAATGAAAATTTCATGAGAATATTCCTTCAATCATCACCTGTGTAATGAAAATTCATAAGAATATTCCTTTAATCATCACCTGTGTAATAAAAATTGATGAGATTATTCCTTTAATCATCACCTGTGTAATGAAAATTCATGAGAATATACCTTTAATCATCACCAGTGTAATGAAAATTGATGAAATATTCCTTTAATCATCACCTGTGTAATGAAAATTCATGAGAATATTTCTTTAATCATCACCTGTGTAATGAAAATTTATGAGAATATTCTTTAATCTTCACCTGTATAATGAAAATTCATAAGAATATTTCTTTATTCATCACCTGTGTAATGAAAATTGATGAGAATATTCCTTTAATCATCACCTGTGTAATAAAAATTGATGAGAATATTTCTTTAATTATCACCTGTGTAATGAAATTTCATGAGAATATTCCTTCAATCATCACCTGTGTAATGAAAATTCATAAGAATATTTCTTTAATCATCACCTGTGTAATAAAAATTGATGAGATTATTCCTTTAATCATCACCTGTGTAATGAAAATTCATGAGAATATACCTTAAATCATCACCTGTGTAATGAAAATTCATGAGAATATTCCTTTAATCATCACCTGCGTAATGAAAATTCATGAGAATGTTCCTTTAATCATCACCTGTGTAATAAAAATTGATGAGATTATTCCTTTAATCATCACCTGTGTAATGAAATTTCAAAAAATATTCCTTTAATCATCACCTGTGTAATGAAAATTCATAAGAATATTCCTTTAATCATCACCTGTGTAATGAAAATTCATGAGAATATTCCTTTAATCATCACCTGTGTAATAACAATTTATGAGAATATTCCTTTAATCATCACCTGTGTAATGAAAATTTATGAGAATATTCCTTTAATCATCACTTGTGTAATGAAATTTCATGAGAATATCCCTTTAATCATCACCTGTGTAATGAAAATTCATGAGAATATTCCTTTAATCATCACTTGTGTAATGAAAATTGATGAGAATATTTTCTTAATCATCACCAGTGTAATGAAAATTGATGAGAATTCCTTTAATCATCACCTGTGTAATGAAAATTCATAGGAATATTCCTTTAATCATCACCTGTGTAATGAAAATTTATGAGAATATTCCTTTAATCATCACCTGTGTAATGAAAATTCATGAGAATGTTATTTTTTTCATCACCTGTGTAATAAAAATTCATGAGAATATTCCTTTAATCATCACCTGTGTAATGAAAATTCATGAGAATGTTCCTTTAATCATCACCTGTGTAATGAAAATGTGTGATTATGAGCCCATATATCACATGTATTGTCACTTGCTTTCATGTCATAATTGTGGCATCCAAAATCAGTATCACATATGGCATCCATGCAGAACAAGATTTCAGCTTTTACTCGTAAGCAATTTAATACTCTATTGACAGTTAAGAAAAATTAGTTTAAATATGTATTAACAAACCCCTAGATACAATCGGGTAGAAATGGGCAGGGTGGCAAGGATACAATGGAGCAGAAATGGGCAGGGTGGCAAGAATACAATGGGGCAGAAATGGGCAGGGTGGCAAGGATACAATGGGGCAGGGTGGCAAGGGTCAAGTGGAGCAGAAATGGGCAGGATAAAAAGGATACATTGGAGCAGAAATGCGCAGGGTGGCAAGGATAAAATGGGGGAGAAGTGGGCAGGGTAGCAAAGATACAATGGAGCAGAAATGGGCAGGGTGGCAAGGATACAATGGGGCAGAAATGGGCAGGGTGGCAAGGATACAATGGGGCAGAAATGGGCAGGGTGGCAAGGATACAATGGGGCAGAAATGTGCAGGGTGGCAAGGATAAAATGGGGGAGAAGTGGGCAGGGTGGCAAGGATACAATGGAGCAGAAATGGGCAGGGTGGCAAGGATACAATGGAGCAGAAATGGGCAGGGTGGCAAGGATACAATGGGGCAGAAATGCATTCTCTGAAACAGCCTAACTAGGGGCCTGCTTAAAGCAAGCATATGCATTGCACTCATCTAACATTCTTTAATGTGTGTACAACGGCACTGGATTCAAATCTTTCGCAGCACCATATACCTGACATTTCCTTTAGCAGTGATGACCTTGGAGGGCATGATTTATCGCTTTTAAACCTGCTTCCGGTAAGAAAGTTGAAAACCTCGTTTGTAATAAATTGTCTTTATCTTTTTAATTTTAGAGATTCCTGGTGTTTGTCTGCCAGTTCCTGGAACAACATGTAAGTTTTCAACATTATGGAATATATCCACACTGAATGAATATGAATCCAGATTGACTCCTTGGAGGTATTTACTTTCAATTGGATTGGACCTCTTAAAGAATTTGAAAATAATTTAAGGTATTCAGAGAAAGTATTGTTAATGACATATGTAGTATATGTCTGTCCATCGGCCGGCCAACCAACCCACCCTTCCTTCCAACAGCCTGCCCTCCTGTCTGTCTGTTAGCCTGCTCACCTGCACACTCGTCCATCCGTCAGTCCGCCCACCTGTCCATACGTTGGCATGCCCTCCCATCTGTCCGTCAGCCAGCTCAACTGTGCACGTATCCGTCCATCGGCCTGCCCACCCGTTCTTCCTTTGACATGCCCACCCGTCCGTTTATTGCTTGCTCACCCATCCATCTGTTGGCCTGACCTCCCGCCCACCTACCCTCCCGTCTGTCTGTCGGCCTGCTCACCTACCCACCCGTCCGTCCATTGGCCTGCCCATTGACTTGCCCAACCGCCCATACATCCCTCCGTTGGTCTGCCCACCCCTTCGTCCGTCGGCCTGCCCACTCGTCTGTCCACCTGCCGACCCCGTCTGTCCATTCTGTCAGCCTGCCCAGCTGTCCGTCAGTCCGCATATCTATCCGTCCTTCTGTTTTGTCGGCCTGCCCACTTGTCCATCTGTTACATTGACCTTCCCACCCATCTGTCTGTTACTTCGGCCTGCCCACCTGTCCATCTATTACGTGTCCATTTGTTTCGTTGACCTGCCTATCCATCCATCCATTCCACCGGCCTGCCTACCCATCCGTCTATTCATTCAGTCTTTATTAAGTCGAGGTCTGGTTTCCTTCTCCTTCACACTGTCATACATGAAGCATGTTAATCATCACCCACCAGTACTTACATCTGGCTATTTATCAGTCTACCCATCATCCATCCGTCCATCTGTCCATTCATACATTGTTCAGATTATCAAGCTCTGGTTTCCCTACTGTATGTTTGATCAGATATGGGCGATTACAGTCTCTAGAACTCTCAACATATGTGGACATTGTGATGTATGTCTAGTCAGATCTTTAAGTAATTAGTTCAATTTGTTTTTGAGTCTAGATCACTAGATCTCTTCCTGCTAGAATTTGATTGGGGTGGTAAAGGCTCAAGAATTTGATTGGGGTGTGGTAAAGGCTCAATAATTTGACTGGGGTGTGGTAAAGGCTCAATAATTTGATTGGGGTGTGGTAAAGGCTCAATAATTTGACTGGGGTGTGGTAAAGGCTCAAGAATTTGATTGGGGTGTGGTAAAGGCTCAATAATTTGACTGGGGTGTGGTAAAGGCTCAATAATTTGATTGGGGTGTGGTAAAGGCTCAATAATTTGACTGGGGTGTGGTAAAGGCTCAAGAATTTGATTGGGGTGTGGTAAAGGCTCAAGAATTTGTTTGGGGTGGTAAAGGCTCAAGAATTTGATTGGGGTGTGGTAAAGGCTCAAGAATTTGATTGGGGTGTGGTAAAGGCTCAAGAATTTGATTGGGGTGCGGTAAAGGCTCAGGAATTTGATTGGGGTGTGATAAAGGCTCAAGAATTTGATTGGGGTGTGGTAAAGGCTCAAGAATTTGATTGAGGTGTGGTAAAGGCTCAAGAATTTGATTTGGGGTGGTAAAGGCTCAAGAATTTGATTGGGGTGCGGTAAAGGCTCAGGAATTTGATTGGGGTGTGATAAAGGCTCAAGAATTTGATTGAGGTGTGGTAAAGGCTCAAGAATTTGATTGGGGTGTGGTAAAGGCTCAAGAATTTGGTTGGGGTGTGGTAAAGGCTCAAGAATTTGATTGGGGTGTGGTAAAGGCTCAAGAATTTGATTGGGGTGTGATAAAGGCTCAAAAATTTGATTGAGGTGTGGTAAAGGCTCAAGAATTTGATTGGGGTGTGGTAAAGGCTCAAGAATTTGATTGAGGTGTGGTAAAGGCTCAAGAATTTGATTTGGGTGTGATAAAGGCTCAAGAATTTGATTGGGTGTGGTAAAGGCTCAAGAATTTGATTGGGGTGCGGTAAAGGCTGAAGAATATCTGCATCCCTTTAAAGAATTGAAGTAGACTATTAAAAACACAAAGGGTTTGCAGAAAAAAATACCAAGGTGGCCCAGTCATTCATCACACGTTACCATAAAACTTTGCATAAACATGTTTGCAGATTCAAAAGCTGTCAAATGGTCGATTTTGTTTATTTTTTGCCCCTTATATGGTTTCTCATGAATTGGAAGAGATTATACTGTTGTTTTTACCAACTAGGCCCGTAGCCAGGATTTTTCTCTAGGAGGCGGGAGGAAGGGGGCGCGAGGGAGCACGGCAGTGTCAAGGGGCGGCACAAACCACTTTGGTGTTAAACTGTGATTCCGTTAAAATTTGTTCTAAGAAGAATGTGGCGCTCTTCTAGGTAGCCACTGTATGTCTGTAACTTTTATTTACAAGATGGGTATTAGGGAAGTGCCATGTGGGGATTATCCTCGTTTTAGTTTTTTTTCAAAATTCAAATCATATAGCAACATAATCAGGTATTCATAGTACAGATTACGAAGTACATTTTTGTAATTCACCAAGCAACTACTTTTGTCATACAGTAACAAGAAGATATGATTACTAATTTACTGAAAGTATACATGCATAATAGAACAAAAAACGAAAATCTTTTAAAGACGATCCTCATATCAAGTTGCAAGTTTCAAGTGTTTTGTGATTGATTTCAATCAAAATCTGAACTCTTTTACAAATCATCTATCCTGACATGTGGCAATTCAGGAATAAAAACCTTGTTTGTCCTTCAAGTTTAATCTGACTTTATTGAAAGATTGAGCTTTTTCCTTATTTTCAACATGTTTTCTTCAATTTTAGCGTGTGTTATCTTTGCATGCATGTCATGGTCCTTAAGTGTCAAATGGACAGCTTTCTTGATTTTAATTCAAATTTATGCAAAAGTTTGTCGATGCACAGACTATGGGTGAAATCTTCTCGAATGACAGAAGAATTAGATTTCTTAAATGTTGGTGTAGCATTGATCCACGTGTTGGTGTAGCATTGATCGACGTGTTGGTATAGCATTGATTCACGTGTTGGTGTAGCATTGATCCACATGTTGGTGTAGCATTGATCCACGTGTTGGTGTAGCATTGATTCACGAGTTGGTGTAGCATTGATCCACGTGTTGGTGTAGCATTGATTCACGTGTTGGGGACAGCAAATGTGTTAGACGTGAGAAACTGTTCTCGCACATAGCAGATAAAGCTCCAATTGTTTGCTCGCAGCAATACAATTTATAAAGAAGCAGGAACGCATTTTTTACTCGACACAGGAATTTCAAGCCTGCTGTAAGTTTGGCGAAAGTTAGAGGTATCTGCACCTTTTCAAATCTCTTTAGAATGTAAGTCTGCAAGTTTTATCCCTTTTTTTATTTGCTCTTGATCCGGGTGATCAGGCATTAGGTTGACAAGAAGTTGGATATTTGAAAAGCCGAGGAAGGTTGCTGAGTCAGGCATTAGCCCCTTTAGTGACAATACCAGCTTAATAGAACTTTTGCTGAATATGTTTTTCATTTCCACCAATGTACCATCAATAAGTTCACGATACGTGTAAGTGGATTTCATCTCTTTTTTCAATTGGTCTGGTCATTGTCCACATGTGGTCAGCACCACTGTCCTGAAGCCTTCTGCTTTTGAGTGCATACTCTTCTAGGATTTTGATCAACTTCTTCTTCATCCTCCGATGCGTTGCACTTTTGTCATAGTTCTTGAATCTCTCGTCGGTCCTCACTTCTTCCACTTTTTGTATGCAGTTTTGAACAACTTCAACTGAATCTTTCAAATCTGCTTCGTCTGATTGCAAAATCAAGTTGGCTGGCTTCAATACAGCGAGAACAGTTCCGACAATATTCACCATTATTTTGAATGTAGGTTCCGAGAATTTGTCATGAAAAGCTGTTGCAAGGGCAACAACCTCAGCGTTTAGTTCAAGAAAACAATTACATTTTTCAAGGACTTCCACAATTTCAGTGAAGGAGGAGAGAATTCTCTGCACGGTTGAAAGGTGGTTACCTGTCCACCTAATTTCAATAAGCCGATGTCACCTATCACCCTCATACATGGCAGCTACAATTGGACGTCGAAGGAAGTTGTAAATGGATCCGCCAAACTTAAAAAAATTGTCTGAGTGCAGGGTTCTGCTCCAGTAAATGAATTACCACGAGATGCAGTTGGTGGTTGCCCATGTCACTTATGAACCATTTCTTATCATCATCCATTGTTACGCCTGATAAACTTATCTCCCGGCCCTGTAGTCGAGCAATCGGCACAAATGTGTAATGTTTATACAAGAAATAAAATACTTTAGCGAATTAACATTATCTTATGCTAAAATATTCTAAATAGCCAAATAATGGCAATAATTTTTCAGGCTTGTAGAATGCATTCCATCTCTTGCTTCATCAAATTCTTTGGATACCACGAGCCATTGTGGCGATACCATGAGCCATTGTGGCGATACCACGAGCCATTGTGGCGATACCACGAGCCATTGTGGCGATACCACGAGCCATTGTGGCGATACCACGAGCCATTGTGGCGATACCACGAGCCATTGTGGCGATACCGCGAGTCATTGTGGCGATACCGCGAGCCATTGTGGTGATACCGCGAGCCATTGTGGTGATACCGCGAGCCATTGTGGTGATACTGCGAGCCATTGTGGTGATACCGCGAGCCATTGTGGTGTTACCGCGAGCCATTATGGTGATATCACGAGCCATTGTGGTGATACCATGAGCCATTGTGGTGATACCACGAGCCATTGTGGTGATATCACGAGCCATTGTGGTGATACTACGAGCCATTGTGGTGATACCATGAGCCATTGTGGTGATACCACGTGCCACTGTGGTGATACCACGAGCCATTGTGGTGATACCACGAGCCATTGTGGTGATACCACGAGCCATGGTGGTGATACCAGGAGCCATTGTGATGATACTATGAGCCATTGTTGTCATACCAAGAGTCATGGTGGTGATACCACGAGCCATTGTGGTGATACCACAAGCCATTGTGGTGATACCACGAGCCATTGTGGTGATACCATGAGCCATTGTGGTGGCTTCAGTAAAAATGGTGATATCTTTCATTTGTGAACAAATGGAGTAAATGGATACCAACAAACGTAAGTAAAATGCTTGAGATTTGTGTGTCAAACGCCGAACTGTTATGTTTTTTCAATTATTTTTTACTTTAACAATTTCAAATATTTAATTATAGTCCTACTAATGAGGAATTTCCAATGGGATATAATGATATTACCTAAACGACCTGACATCACACTTGCTCCATCATATGTTTGGCTGATTATTCTTGCAGGGTCGTCCGGCTACATCAATGAGTTCAAGCATTGCTCTCAGCATCCAGGGTATCTATTTTGGCGATGTCCAGCAATCGTTCAAAAAGCTTCACCATCCTTCACGTATCTTACACAAAGCATTTGGTTTTCAACATTATTTTTGTCATGAGACCCATCTCATAATGGAATAGCAACCAGCATCGCTTTGTGTTACCTCTGCTACTACTATCTTTCTTCTCTTACAATTGTTGTCATTATTTCAACAATTTCGTTCTGAATTTCTGGGGATGTGTACTTGAAAGTTTCTGATGCTTTGATAATGGCTGTCTATATCATCCTTTTCTATGTGTATTGCAAGAGTTGTAAAATCTTACCCCCTCCTCCCTACAGAAAGTCTTTCACCTTTGTATTTCACCTGCCGTTTTGATATCACCCCATTTTATTCATTGCGAGGAATTTAATAATATCAAAAATACTTCGATGATAATAACGATTCTTTCGTTGGCCAAGTGGCCATCACAGAGTTGGAAATCAATGCTGCGTTTGAGTTTAATGTGTTTGTCTCGCTCAGTCCACATTGTCATGGCCTGTGTGTGGGTCTCAGATGCCCCATGCTTAAGAAGACCCTTCCCTTTCTCTAAAGCGGACTTCCAATGATTGCAACCATTAAGTGAACGTCTTGTCTTTCAGTGATCTTGGAGGGTCGAAATTCCGGCATGCATAGCAGAATGCACGGTCACTTGAAACCTAGTATTCTAGCCATTGAAAGTGATTAAACCAAGTCTTACTGAAGGACCTATTCCTAGCTCCAAATTTTGTTGGGGGATAATTTCTTTAAATTGGTTGAGCCAGCTTTTCCTGGCCTAAATCAGCAGGTACTGTATGCCTAATGATAAGCAATAAGGACCAACATGAACAAGATAGCGATCCATTGTTAAGTACAAAGATGCAGACTTTCTTAACTGAGAATGGGATACAGCTAATACTGTATATTGACCAAGTATGATGATGAAATCGCGAAAGCCTGTCTCTAAAACCTAAAGTGCGCGTATTGTACATCACATGATGACGTATTGTACATCACATGATGACAG